>JAQBSW010002627.1:0-99281 GCA_029291075.1 Eudiplozoon nipponicum
AGAGAGCCAGTGATTATCTCTACGGGGGCCTGCAATGCCACATACAGTAGTACCTGCATTGTGCATATTGGAACTTATCTTAGACCAAAGTAAATTCGGATTTTTTGCCATCCAGACCAGTTAGATTAGCCTTTAGAATATTTTCATAATTTTGTCGGAAGGATGGTTGTTCGAGTCTGCCTACATCAATTTGGGGTTTATTCTTAATTATTTTCCCGTAAAATTTTAGTGCAAAGTAAATAAACCTGGTGGATGGTTGCAATCGCAGTTATAGGTCAGACATCTCTTGGCTGGTCACTTGACCATTGTGTACGGTACCATACCTAACGAAGAGATATTTTAATAGGCGAACAACTGCAAGACTATCGGCAAAAATGGTTAAGTAAGTAGGCCTAGTTAAGTCTGGCTTATTGACATATTCACATATTGAAACTATTTTGTTGGATCTGGAAACGATGTCCGAGAAAGTTTCCCAAAATTTAAACTGACTTAATATGCAATAAAATGATGACCTTACTTGTATCTTCCCGATATTCACACAAATTAGACAACCAAAGAAATGGTCCAGAGCTGAACTATGCATTTGTTTCAGTCATGGATGATATGCTTATGTGCACGTTGGAACGAAAGATCTCAGTGTTATTAAATGATGTAGAACTTTACACCTGTTATACTGGTAGCATAGTCTTGGTCCGTGAAAGTGTGCGCAAAATAAAACAGATCGATTAATTCAATAAACAGGAGAATTATTCAGCAGCTGGCGGTAGTTTTGTTATGTTGTTCGACGACTGGTTAAATACAATGGGATTGGTGTTTACTTCAAGCTCGCAAACCTGATTTAAAGAAAAGGAGAATTATTCGTTTTGAAATTAAAAATGAAGAGTTCAACATTCTGACGTTTTATTATGTGATACTCAAACTGATGATACATTACACAGATCAGACTCATAAAAATATAGACTGCACAATATTTTAATTGGAAAACATTGAATTAAGACTGCAAAATAACAGTGTATATAACAGTCTGACCGCTTGCAAACAGTTGGATACTGTGTGTAATATTCTTATAATAAATGGCTATCCCCCACAATTAGTGCACAAGCGTAAACTTCTGATTTATTGAAACATATTGTGAATGTTTGTTTAAGAAATAAGAAACCTGTGTATGTTAGGAAACAGTATAAAAGTGAAGGTGAAATAAAACGTGAAAAAGCAATATTGTGATCTGCGATGGCTTACACATAACTTCTAGGTGACTCTATTTTTATTATAACCACTACCAATTACTCCAACCCAGCTTTAATAATGAAATTCCTCTGCAGAGTGCATCTTCCTTTCTTTAAATTTGAAAATCGAATTCGCACATATGGAGCCCATGGTGACATTATTTCTTAAAAAGATTAATGTTGGGGGTAAATTATTTCCTTCATCATTACAATCGTCACCAGTCTGCACCACCACCATCACCAAAATCATTATCATCATCAACAACAACAATGTCACCGTCATCTTCATCATTACCATAATCATCATCACCACCAGCAGCTGCGTTACCAACATCAAAAACAGCGATACATCCACATTTATAATTGATGCTTCAAGGCACATTACCATGAGAAAAGAACTGCTACTAATAGTAATAATTCTAATAATACTGACAAAAATAAAAAGCTTATGGCAGAAAAGATTTTAGGGTAATGCTTTATAAACTGGAGGATCCAGTTAAAATAAAGATACATACCCAGGCAAAAAACAGTAACGAGGCGACAGACATCTACACTACAAAATCTGGGCCAAGTCAACTTAATGACAAGGAAACTTTGGCAATACAGCTTTTTGATGTCATATGGCGCGGAGTTTCCAACCAAGAAATATGGTGCGCAAGTAAACTCATTTTGTAAACAAACAGGCCTTGTATTACACTTATATCAACATTTAGGCCTAATAATAACCCATTTGATTGTGGTTGGCTTTAGCTAATTATTTCATGTCAAAATTTGTCCATCTGGTTTCTTACACAAATCTGGCTCTAACTAAGCAAACAATTCTTTACAGGACTTACACAATGTGATCGCGCTACAGCAAATGATGAGCACTCATTGGCCAACATAGAAATACGTCTACAGATGTCAACATTGCTGATCCTTCTTTGGTAACCTACGAGGGCAGTGTATCTCAAACAAAGGTTTTCGAATTTCTACAAGCGTTTAAGATCTCCGACTCTAAAGAATAAAACTACTAGCGTATAATAAAAATTAATTTTTATAAATTGAACACACGACCATTAAGTAAATGTGACATTCGCGTTTCTCGATAAATGGAGAAAGTTGAATAAGGCTACTCAGGTTTTTTCAATTCTTAAATTAATCATGTCGCTCAAGTTACTGAGATATTGATACAGCTAGCAAGATGTGCGAACAACTTCTCCTTGAAACCGCATTGATGAAGTAAGTAAAAGGTGACTCTGTATTAGTATCCGATATTTAAAAAGTGCAAATTTCATACTTATAGGCGGAACGACTATTGCTCATCTATTCAAAGTGCCCCGAAAGGAACCTCTATTTTCAAATAACAGTACAAATTCATCTAACGTGACTAGGATTTTTAAGTTTGTATACCACCTTCCGACAGAATATTGAATATAAAATTGCGAACCACAAAATAAAATGTACCATGGAAATTCAGAAAGACAGCTGTTTTAGAATAGCGAAAAGCATGTCAATATCCAAGTATTTTCTTTTAAGCACAATTATCATCCATACAACCTTGTCCTCACCAGAATCCGACTTGTTCTTCTCTATTACGTGATTAATGCGAAGTACTAAGACGTAGTGAATAGCTTAGATAGACTGGAGCCAAGCTTATACCGTAACGGCTATTGGACGAAATACGATTGTCATTATTATAGATGGAAGTAACGATCAACCCGCTTCAAGCAACCGGTACAGTCTCCTCATTCCATACAGTATGAACTTATTCAAAGCCCTATAAATAATTGGCATCATTCGTAAATAAAGATAGTAGCAAATTCTCGGGTCTACAGATGTGCAACACTTTAAAAATAGGATTTCCTTCAATATTTTAAACTTTGATGGTTGTTCAAGATAAGCGTTTCATAATGTCAACAGTCATATAATTTGAAATTTGGACTGATGCATGTGTCCAAAAAAATTATTTTAAGTGTGTAGGTCAGAAATCAAGACAAAAAAATCATTAAATTCATAATTATTGCTACAATCATTTATTGCTTCGCTAACTTCTATTTTTCTTGTTTTTTGTGCGAATAATTTGGAACAAGCATAACTTATTACTTGATGCGATAGCTTCATCCATTTTTCAGCCATTCTGGTCCAAAAGGATCCAAAATTAACATTCAGACTGTTTTAGTTTTCATCTAATAGCGCTTCACGTATTATTATAAGCCGAACTAACAGGAATTTAACGAACTTTCCAGAGACCAAATGTTTAATTCTACCGAACTCCAAAATGCCACATACAATACTACTCACATTGTGCATCAAGTGTCTAACCTATGTTAAAATTTTCATAATTAAGAGTAATTATTCAGCTATCCCGAAACCATTGGTGAAATTCTACAACGAATGAGCGCATTGTAAGTGTTTATGTACATGGTAGAAAAAATAGCAGCATTCTTGGATGCAACCTCGGCATCTAATTTCGACATGATCTATTTCAGACCACCTTCGTCAGGGAACTGAAGGACACCATGAGGCGCAACTACTATTCAAGTAATAATTGTGCCGTCCGCAGCTATCCAACATAGAGCACAAGGTGTATTTACTACTTATATGAAAGTTTGTGTCCTTAAGCGCCCAACGTGAGCATACATACTGACAATAATGAGAACTAGAACTGATGCTCTCGTCTTACTTATAGGTCGATATAGAAAGCGCCATTTCGGTCATCTGTGTTGCATTCAGCAGAAGCATATGTAGACAACGAAAAGGAATCGTTGATTCAGGTGCCTGGCATTACTTAATAGACGTCTTTCAACGTGCCGCATAAATCCATTCAGTTAATAAAACTTCGGCTCTATGGCTAAGGATAATATGGACTCCCATCGTTCGGCTCGAGAAATTTCCGTGGAATCAGGGGTTCGAATACAGTAACGCCTATGCAAGGACCGTGCACCCGTTTCTGCAATAATCATAGGACCCTGTATTATAGTTTAGGTTGCGCAACATACATCAATTTCTAATTTGTTCAACGTATGTGCTCGACATTTCTTTTTTTCATGTTGTCTTTATTTCCACACATGAATTGCGCTGACATGCAAGCCTAACCTAAGTTTAATAAATGTTAATTTACTTAAACTATTTGAAATAGGACATTAGATTCAGTGACTTGATCAACATCCATCAAAATTAAGTCATATACACGTGTTTTTGCTAAATTGAAAAGAAAAAATCAGACGAAAATAGGCAGAATTAGAAATTAAGTTGTTTACATTTTCCCAATTTCGCTTATCGTATAAACGAGACTTAGCAAATAAGGCCACCTTTTTGTGCGCGAAAGCAGAGGAAGTAAAGACCAATAACTGAGTATAATCAATTTAAATATAAAATGGTGAATATTCATCCCTTACATTTATCATCAGTTATTGTCCGTGACCATAGAAATTCTGGCCTGAAGACCAGCGGGCACAAGCTAGTCAGCCCGGGAACGATAGCATGAATCTTGCCGGGCCTAAAAGACCACAGTCATTACTCCGTTTCATGTGAAGCCTAGATTTTGGTCTAACTGCGAAATACCACTTGTTGTTAAATGTGTAGTAACGGAATGAGAGTAAGTGTTCTAGACACGAAAGGCATGTTTCGGCTGCTAAAGTAAACTTTGGTCATTGTCATCTGGGCAGATAATGCTCATCAGCCTGGGTTGGCAGACTATCTAAGAAAACGAAAACTCCGAATGCAAACCGCCCTCACTATAAACGGGCGATCTAGTGTTCTTTTACAATCCACATATAACCATGAACTATACAAATTGTAATGCATCGGCGGTCATGCAGTATAAAATCGTTCGCCTTAACTGGTGAATCGTGCAAAGTGGATAAGCGAAATCAGGCTACTGCAGAAATTTTTATTTTCTGATTCTGACTCATTTCCTTCTTTTTCCTGCGCACAATTTAACAATAATGCTCTTTTAGACTATGAATACGATGGATGTTGATCATATCACTGAGAACAATATCGAATTTCCAAATATCGAAAATATTTTAAGTAGACTACCATTCATTAAACCTATTTTAACATCGACGCATTTAATGTGCGAACATTAAAACAACTTAGAAAATAAGAAGCATTTGCACGTTCGTTGGATAAATTAGAAATCAATGTATTTTGTGTATCGGAAACTAGAATACAGAATCATACGTGCTTTAGAGAACTGAGTGCACCATTCGTACCTACGCGTTATGGACAATGAACATCTGGTTCCAACTCGAAGTTCAGATATAGTCATGGTTATGGGTAACATTAATGTTCAAGTTGTGCGCTAAAATAATGCAAAATTTCATTTAGTTGGAAGATATACTTTAAGCTCGGTGCTCAACGACTGTTGGATAGATGCGCGGAACATCGATTATATTTATGTTGTATAAACTTCAGACGTAGCGTTAGATATTGTGCCACATGGCGTCCTCCAGCTCATGGACAACGGCGAACTCAAATAGATCATTTTGCAATTAGTTATAGATGGTGTGGCTGCATCCAGGATTGTCCTTCTTTTTGGAACAATTATGCCAATTCTGACCATGCACTTATCTGTTGCTGATTTGCACTAAAATTTTCCAGGAACTTTAATCAGAGTAAACCCCAAATAGATGTAAACAACCTCGAACAACCATCCCTCCGACAAAAATATGAAAATATTCTTAATTCAAATCTAAATGGTCTTGATGACGAAAATTCGAATTAACTTTAGACCAAGATAAGTTGCACTATACACAAAGAAGGTATTTCTATATGTGGCATTGCGTGCCTCCGTGGAAATGAGTTTTGTGTAAAATCTAAGAAGATACCAGAAATAAGGCGCGAAATTCCATCTGGCTCGGCACGTTGTAATACTTGTCGCAATTTAAGACGCAAACTTATGCGCAGTCCAAAAGTCAATCTCGTATTCCTTGGACTAGAAAGGCTGAAGAAATAGAAGTGTTCGTTTCAAGTGATAGTCGCAGTTTGTTCCATCCTATTCGCGCAACAGGACAGAGAAATCTAAAAGTTAGCCAAACTAAAAATGATAGTAATAACAATATAATAACTGACAAAATAAGTCGTCCTGATAGTTGGGCAAACATTAAAAATATCTATATTCTTGGGCATCTGTGCTAGTTCCGATGACCTGTATCAACAGTAAGGAATGTTAGTTTTTAAAGAACCATCAGAGTTAGAAATGCGGGAGTCAATCCTACCCCTTGAACGTCGCAAAGCCGCAGTCCCTGATGATTTGCTTCAGTAATTATTCAAGGATGGTTGCGAGGTAATTCATACAGTTGATTAACCTTTTTCGTATTATGTGGAATGAGGAGACCATGCCACTTGATTGTAATGAACCTATCATCATTCCTCATTTCAAAAAAGGCAATCGTAATTCGAGTCCAGTCGTCTAGGTTATTTGCTTCGGTAATCCTACGTCGTCTTAGCGCGCGCTCTCTCTCCCTTCCTCTCATTGGTTATCCTACGACGTCTAAATTCTTCACGTAAATCACACCAGAGTGGAACAGGCCGAATTTCGCTCAGGACTAGGTATAGATACTATTTTAATGTTAAGGCAAGTTCTCTCTCTCTCAAATGTCAATAATTCGTGTGCACAAGTTACTTTTGTAATTGTTCATAAAAATTTTCATGTTTATTTGTTTCGCTTCTTATAGATTATATGGAAGTGAAACATTAGTTACCACTGGCTTTTGTATGGCTGCACATGATGAGTATGATGCTTTAATTCTGATACAAGCACAAGAGAGAATATTAGTGCATAAATGCAAAAATGAATATTTAGATCACTAGCACGGTAGACTACAGAATAACCTATGACATTTAAGCCGAATAAACAAGGAATACCTCAATTCATTCTACAACTGGACAATTTTATGTTTTCCCATTGAAGACCGTCTTCACTAATGAGATTACGGTGTGGCGAGATCAAAAAATCGATATCAAGGGTAACAATATTCGTCTAGAAGACGGCATGCATACACCTCTTGTGCTTCTAGCCATCTGTTAGTTATTTCGACAGTCAGGTGCGCAGGACGTATAATTGGCCGTTCAAAACGGTGCTCAAACCAACACATTCGACATTCAATAACTGAATTAATAATGTTATATCAAAAATCAGCCGAATAGAACCTATTGGCTTGTAAATTCTGCTCTTGAGTAATGCAAAAGCTCATCAGTCAGTGACCTAAACCAAACCAGATGAATACATCGGTTTAAGAAACTGTCAGAGCGCCGGCCGCGACAGCAGGTCATCTACAGTCTCCACAGCATAAATGACCAGTATACTTGACCTCAGGAAATTGGACCTAATGGTTAATGAAATACTGGCGATTCCTATGGTTTGCATAAATTGTCAAAAACAACCGCATCGGTGATAATTTTTCTATATATCTCGGAACAAGTCAATTCCTGCTGTCACCAAAGATCCTAGATAAAATAGATTATTGACGACTGAAAACTGAGAGCAACTCGGCAATATCTTAGGATAGGGATCAAAATTGGACATAACAGTCATTTTCAGGGATTTAGATCGTACTATATAGTAATCTGTTAAGAACAATTTAATTCAAATAACGAGATCGAAAGATATGTTTATCGCGCACAGCGCTGTTTGTAATATTGGAAAGAGTTTTGAAGTGCTTAAGAAGCCACGATTCAGAAACTATGGGCAACAACTCCTCTATCATAATTTTTATTGCTTATACTTATAATTTTAACATGCACTTCTAAAGGCCATTATGATTCTGACCCTCTCCTATCTCATTAAAAACAATACATTGTTTAACTTCATCTACCGCATGACTGGCAGTAAGCTCACTGTGAAGCTTGCGACCCGGGATAAGATCTCTCAGTTTTACAAGATGACGCGTTAGTAGGGAATGCAAATAATTTTTTTAGGTTACCATCAGTAGGTTAGCCAAAGCCTGCTTAAGCTTCTCATTCAAAGCGCACCAAATGCTGATTGGCATGCTGTTGGCTGAACTTGACGGTGGCTCGGCCGAAGCATAAGTGTCCTGGAATAATTACTGCTCCAATGGCACGTTATCGCATCACTGACGGAGAAACAGGCGTTGGTATACCAGAACGATTTAGCACGATGAAATGTACAGTGCCATCTGTACAAACCACATAGCTACGTTATGTTACATGATGCTGCTTTTGGTACACGAAAATTGAGGTCAACACGACAAAGGAAATACCAAGCAAAGGTTTGTCACAGTTATTTCTAGCCAATGTCAACCTTCTCACAGCTCCATTTCCTGCACAATCCTGATTTAGTTTAGCGTTCAAATCACCGCCAATAAAAAACATTACGATTTTGATAATTTGGTTTCCCACTCAGAACATGGAATAGATCAGACGTACATATGTAGCTTTTCAATAAAGGCTCTCTCGCTCTATGCAACAATTTGCAAAAGAAATACAAGAGCAAATCTGAATGGATCATTATCACAATGAGATTACCGAATAATTGACATTCACATGCAATAGGTCAGAATAAGTCACAGTGTGTAGTGTTCAAAATGACATATAACTAATTAAAATGAGAAATGTGGACACCGTGCCTTTGCAGTCCACCCGCTATAAAAGACGTTATCTGGTTCTCATGTTTCAAGAGCTACAGGATAAAATAACCTTTGGCTTAAGCGGAGAATGAGGTCTATTAACAACTGCTGGAAGTCCACTGTGTAAGCAAGTTAAGTAGATGTTAGAAATTTATTAAAATTAAAAATGATGCAATAAGCTTGACTTTCTTAATCAGAACTAGGAAAGTAAAAAAACCAAAAAATCAACTGACGAATTATAGCCACGAGACTTCTAAAAAAATCACTCAAGAGAATATATGCTAATTTATGATAAGGCTAATTCTTTCTAAAAAAGCAACTTCTAGTTAACTTTCATCGCAACGTTTAAACTTATATGTATATGATGATATAAAGATTTAGCATTCAAGATCGGAAAGCACAAATTACATTGAAAACTTCAAAATACACATAAATATTTGAATACCACAAAAGGAGTCTGAAGAGATCGAGACCACACGATCTCTTCATTCGACGACTCGAGAAGCACAAAGCAGCCGGATGACAAATGTGCTCCGATACTAGAGATATTACTGAAAAGCACATTCATACTCACCACTTAGCTAGTGTTTCATAAACGGCTATTTACATTTAATAAAGAGTTTGCGGAGATGAAAAGACAAATTTTTACAAATTGAATGCAACCTACCGGACATAGAGCAGAACGCTTATCTACATCATTGATAATTACACATTTGCAACGAGTTCCACTAGTATCACCGTTGTTAGAAACACAACCTGTACAAATATAACAACAGAATATAAAATAAAAAGATACAGAGTCATACCATTTAAAAATGAATAGTTCGTTGTTTACAATTAAAATGAATGTGTATTTAGCTGCTCAACCTCATTTTTCGCCCTTAGAAATCATTGAAAAAAATAATTTCTATTAACTAGCGACATATAATTATTTGATCAGCTAATGAATGAGATATACTGAACCTTATTCCTTTGGATGGCTGCTCGAAAAATAGCAACAGTATAGTACAAGCAGATGTTCATTATAAAAGTTCAATGTACTTGACAGATTATCCAGATTGAACCCGTTTAGTTAAACTCGACGAAACAAACAGACAGACGTACTTTCCAAGGACGACTACCACATAGTTCTACAGAAATTATAGTGTTAGTCATCATTCAACACACAAAGAACTCCCATTTTAATTAAAAAGAAAGTGATAATTATTGATTTACATGCCACTATTTATTTCGTAGAGGACATTTTAACATTTCCGCCTGTTTACGCAGTTTTGGGTGATATTATATATTTGGAGCAGTTTCCACAAACACGGAACGATTAACCAAATAGAGAAAATTTAAGAACATTGTCTAAAAAGCAAGTTATAACTTAATCCGTTCATTGTGTTGAAAAATAATTAAATGTTCCAACTAATCAGATCTCACGAAATGTTAAAGAGATAAAAATGTTTAAAATAAGATACTGCACTTAACGTAATATGAAGGATAGTATTAAATTTGACCAAAACAGGAAATGCAACTGCAGCAAATTGAGAGCTACAAACAATGTTATATTAATCCTAATAAAATCAAAAACATCAAAACTACTTTTATTGTATATGGAGGCCTACATACATTGCAAGGATCCTGAATCAATATTTCGTAAATCCAATACGTAAATGAAAACAAAAAATAAGAATGAATGAAATCAAAAGCCTACCAGCTTTTACTCCTAACTGAGGATGTTGAACCAAAGTAATAGCCGAACAACTTCCTGTTCGACTTATACCAAGAGTACGCACTGATCGCGACGAACTGACAAACATATCTGCTTTTGCGCTGTCTACTAATGACGCTGCTTCGCCAACAGACGAACATACAACAGGGACTGTTACTGGAGCAGTTTCTTCGTTCAAATGCAGATCCATTTTTCTAGGAATAATCCTGGTATGGCCAATGGACAAAGCATTATTTGGCATCGAAATCCCAATTGCTCGTATGCCATGTGGTTGTGCAATACTAACAGGTTGCTGATTGATACGCATTTCACTCCGAATCGGATGGGGCTCAATAATATTAGGTTTATTCAAACGAATCCTACAAGAGAAATCACCTAATTCCTTATATGAACGGGCTCCAACACAGGTCGCCTGCTTTTGTGAAACAAAAACTGGAGCTCGAACCTGCTTTGATATCATTTGTCGCGATACACTGTTCAACGAGCTCGTGGTAGTTAACTGCCACGCTTGGACGGAAGTTGCTTTCGGAGTTGTGCAATTTGCTGACAATAACGGATCATATTTCGGCTGGCCTACAGCATATCGGAAGATACCCAAAGCCGGATTTGAACGTGCACTCGTTTCTGAAAGCGTATTTCCACTAAGAATTTCAGAGTTACGGCCAGTTAAGTCTATGTCCGGATCAATCTCTAAATCATCATAATCGTCATCCTCATCATCACCATCGTCATTCATATCAAGTGTAAAAAGCGTTTTTTCCTGCAAATCAGATGAATAAACATGCGGCGACTTATCAGTAGCCAGTATATTAGACTTTGCACAAGCTATAGATGGTCTAATCTCGAATTCCACACATGACTTGTGCGATAATGCCTTACGCAAATGCTTGCGTCCAAGACTGGACACACAATTGGTATCAGAATAATGACCTTGTCCGAGTCCAAATCCTCCGAAGCTGCCGCTTGTGTCAGAAGAATTATTTGAATTATTAGACGCCGGTCTGTTAGGTCGCTCAGAGTTAACAGTTCCAGTACTTTCCCACGTGGAATAGCCACTTGTCACAGGTGCAGTACTCGGAGAAAGCGAGGGGGTTGACGGGTAGGAGGAAGGTCGAGATTCTAGAGGCGCATCAGTCTTCTTTTCGACTTGGTGAGCAAGTGATGTTGTAGGACTCTTACAACTGACTTCCTGTGCTTTCTGGGTGCCTACAAATCTATCACGCTCCTCAATAAGTATTTCCATTACGCCCTTTCTTTGCATTAGGATTGGATCAACGTTGCACTCGGCATAGGCGTTATCCGATTTCGGTAAAGAAGACTGTGAATCCGAAGACGAAGTCGATCCCTCCACTAGAAATGCCTCTTTTTTGTTAGGGTTTGTTCGACTACTTCTAATATTTAACTTGATTGGCCCTTTAGTCAAAGAGTCCCCCGGATGTGTTAAAGATGCAGATTTGTTTTCCAAAACGACAACAGGCTTTTGAAGGCATATTGTATTAATCGGTGAATCAGCACATGATCGTTTCGCTCGCTTAGTCGGCATCGTCTTAGTCCGTTTGCATGCCGATGAGCGCTCTTTTTTGTTGGCATTATCCACCTCATCTTCACAAATACGCACAGCGTGGAAGGGTAATAGTGCCGGTTCTTCCAACTTTTCAGCGCTGTGCTCGTGGTGATGATTTTCTAAAGCTAATAAATAAATGGAACTTACTGAAATGATCAACAACAGAATCACGCAAAAATATAACTTTGCATAATGAACACTCAAGCAGATCAGTTTCAACTGAGAATACATTTTTAAGCAAAGGAACAGCTGTAAATGTAAAATTAAACAAAAATACTTCCTATGCTGACTTTGTTATAATGCTTTTCACAAAATACTTGGGCTTCTTATGAAGAATAATAAGGAAAAATCTTACTTGACTTTCCAAAGCCACTAGCTGCGTATTGAGACCATGGATTCTTGTAAACATCTTTATTACCATTATTTGGGCTCGATAATGTATTCATTGTATATATTTTCAAATCTTATTGAATTAGGAGGCTGCCGAGTAACAGCCACCAGTCGCTGATAACAGCATTATTGAAATGCATTTTTTATATATTTAATAATGACAAAAAATTTTAATATTTGTATTTTTGTGTTTAAATAAAAAAGACTATCCCGTAAACCAAATTTATAAATGTACACAATTATTCATTTTTACTATTTGAGCGGAAAGTGCTAAGAAGCAATCGAAGTAACCAACAGCACTTTAGCGCAACTCGAAATATGCGCTCATTTAATAATTTAACATGCAGCAACAAAAGATCAGCTGTGAACCTCACATTTTTGGCCTATGTTTAAACGCGTTTAACATAGATAAAAGGCATTATATGTGTATATACATTTATATAATCACGTGTCCTTCTATCAAATGAGAGAATTCTGAGCTACACTTCAAGTATAATATTTAGCTCTAAAACAGACCATTGTAAAATTTAGAATAAAAATGTAATGGGTCAAATTATATCGCCAACATATCGTACAATACCTAAAATATAATATACAACTAAACTAACTGACACGTGCCCAATGAAAAAGTACGCAATCCATAAACCAATCACGTGAGACCCGCAATTATATTAGCACAATGCATTTAACACGCAATAAACTCTGACCTGCTCGTTGTCTGTAATAGCTATCGCCACTTTGCTGCGCTCATTATCTGCGTCTGCAGTCTTATTTGCGTATTTACGCACCCTGTTCCTCCAACTCAGCTAGCTGTCAGTCACGCAAATTTCTTGTTGCTGTGCATCCAAGGAAAAGCCGTTCTGTTCACGGCGGAATCCTTGGCGACGACCCTTCCTCCAGTCCACCCCTGCTGTTACCTTACCGATTTGAAGGCCTTTCTTTAACCTTTAGCCCTTATCCCGTAACCAGTCCCCCCACACAGTCTCAAGATTTACCTCGTCGTCGCGGCCGACCACGCCGCGCAAAGCCTCCAAATAACGCAACTTCTCCCCCAAGTTCGCCCGCCAGGTCCACATCCCCACGACATGTTACTTCTGCGACGGATGCTATGGCCCAGAAATCGAATAAACGTAAGGCGCCTAAGGTCAAACGGGATTTCGACCCAGCCTCATCAACTTCAACTCCCTCTACCGAAACAATCATCGACCCCACCCAGGACTGTTGCGTCTCAGCCCCTGATCAGTCTCTGTCCCTGCTCACCCCATCAACGCAGCTTCAGAGCGGCCCCTCGAGCCCACATATCTCGCCTCCCTTTTGCTTTCCAACTATCCTATTACCTCACCCACCCGATAAACGCGGGACAAAAGAGATCCAGATCGACGCTGACCACTCCATCCTCGTCAACGAGCGGTCAGTCACCCTCGTCAGCCCTCGATCTCGCCCCGCTCGCCAGCGGAAAGCCCGCGCACGCTTCTCCTTCCCGATCAAACCATCTCTCTCACAGAGCACTCTCAGCAATTCTCATCAATTGCAGGTCACTTACGCCAAAAATCAATCAACGACGAGCTTTTCTATCCTCTAACGAGCTAGACATTTGCTTCCTTGTTGAAACTTGGCTGTGCCCATCCATCCACTGTGATGACCTTTTCCTCATTCACGGTTACACGTTCCTTCGTAGCGACAGAACTGTCGGTCGTGGGGGCGGGCTAGCTACCTATGTCCAATCCCTCCTCATGCCCAAACGTTTGTCGACATCGAACTCTTAAGGATTGGAATTTTTCTCGTTTCAGCTACAAATCCATAACCAAAGCATATCTACCTGTGTTGTCTACAGACCCCCTAACCTCTCAATCATCGACGACACTCGCGGGGCCCAACTTCTATCTACTTTTTTCTCTTTACACTCCGATCGGTACGTCGTTGTGGGTGATCTCAACCTCCCCATGGCTAATTGGCATAATCTAGCTTCGGAAAGTCACCCACTGCTTCGACTCTTCGCGGACAACCTGTTACACCAATTCGTGCATTTTCCTACCCGAGGGAACAACCAACTGGATTGTGTACTCTCCAATAACGAGGTGACCGATGTTCGTTCTCGGGAGATCTTCCCCAATCTTGATCACTGCCAGGTATCCTTCCTCTTACCTCTCTTATCCTTTACCCCTCGAGAAGACACCCAATCATTCAGGCGATTCACCAACTGGGAAGAGTTCCGCCGACTCTGTGACACAGTTAACTGGAGGGACCTCTTTCTCCCAAACAATCTCTCCTCATGCTTTTCCGAAGTCCATAACATCCTATCCTCCCACTTTAACTCCGCCACCTCTATTCAACACATACACGCGACGCATAAGTTGAACACTCTGTTTGAGGCACATTACAACCTCGCACGCAACTCTCGACTACGCACATCGTCACTTGCTCGTGCCCTCGCACAGCGTCATATCGATTGGCACATTAAACAGGTTATCAACAAATAAGCGCTCCACATCGAAAGACGTTCATGCTGCCTTTGGTTTATCCTTCTGGTCACAACTGAACTAATTTGTTACTAGGTTCGCAACACCTAATACGTACTTGCATATATATTAGTTCTCCGCAACAAACAGTATTTAACTGTTATATATTGAATTGAATGATGTCATGCTTACTGCGAAATGTGATAACTGATATCGATCAAAGCCAGGGTGTATGGATTTACTGAAGTAACAGGTGTTCAGAAATTGTTGTAATTCTCAATTTCGGTGAACTATAGCATAAACTGATATCCATCATGTTGGTACCATGTTCCGACTCAGAAACCATAGTGTTAGTATCATGTACCTTTTCGGTACAATAATGTTGGTATCGGTTACTAACACAATAGCCATAGTGTTAGTATCCTTTACAGACTCGGTATATATATTATATAGTGTGAGTTAGCGTTGAAGTCGCATTGTCGTAGACTATACGATGTTAGCTTCACTATTGCAGGTTTACACATTCGTCTAGGAGATTGTACCGTCCTATTATCCCACATTCTTGACTAAAATATATAGTGGTTAAAGGGCGTAATACCGGCTCCTACTGATGAGTCGCCAGTAAGCACGAAACGAATGTGCATGAGATTATACTTTCCGTTCATGCTGCCTTTGGTTTATCCTTCTGGTCACAACTGAACTAATTTGTTGCTAGGTTCGCAACACCTAATACGTACTTGCATATATATTAGTTCTCCGCAACTAACAGTACTTAACTGATTATTTGACTTACCTCCTCGACTCCTTTTCCACTCCCACTCCACCTATTGAAATGTTATACAACGGAGACACGAAGAACCTACGCTGGTTCTACGTCTCACCAGCTTCCGTCGGCCTAGGAATTAAAGACATTAGATCTAAACACCAAATTGATCAATATGATGTCTCTGTCAGCATGATTGCACTCCTTGGCTGGAATGTCTTCTCTCTGATTGCCGATGCTATTAACCATTGTCTCGAAACCACCTATCTTCCCCCGGACTGGCTTATTTCGATGATCTCTCCTATTCCTAAAAAGGGCACTTCGTCGATCTTCTCATTTAAAGATCTTCGCCCCATTACTATCGTCCTTTCTTTCACCAAAATCTTCGACAGAATCTTATACAACGTAATCGACCCCTTCATTAAGTCTCAAGAAAACTTCTATTTCCTCGATGATCAATTTGGTTTTTAGAATGGCCGCTCCTCTTCCACCAACTTAGTTAGTGTTCTCAATCATTGCTACTTCTCCTTCTCTAAAAGTCTTGAGTGCACTCTCCTCTTCCTGGATATATCCCAGGCTTTTTACACGCTGTCATTTTGAGCAATCGAATCCGCCTTACTGAGAAGCGGTATTTGTGGACACGTTCTCAATCTTATCAGTTACTATCTCCGAAACCGACGTGCGACAGTAAAAGTCGGCACTAGTCACTCGGGACCAGTCTCTATCCGGTCCGGTGTTCCCCAGGGCTCCGTACTTGGTACTATTTTCTTTAACCTTACGCTCGCGCAAATACAGGTTTAAGACAAACTTTTCAAGCTGTTCGAATATGCGGATGACATGGTTATCGTATTCAGTAACCCCACAGCATCCAACCAATCCTTACCCCTTATATCGGAGCTCCTATCCTCGCTCTACTTGCAGCTCATCAGAATCAGTCTCAAACTAAATCCCACCAAGACTCGTCTAATGAAATTCTCCTTTGATTCATTCTGCTCTATCCCGGTTGCAAATTATCCTCTCGACATAGAAATAATAGATTCGGCCAAATACCTTGGTATTCATTTTTCAAAATCCCTAGACTTCTCTCCACACCTTACGCATACTACATCCAAACTCTTCAAATGAGCCCGTCTGATCTGTTTTAAAACTAACAATCCCATTCTCCAACTCACGCTATTCAAGGTCTAAGTTCTGCCCTTCATTTCATACGCCAGCGAATTCTACAGTCCTCTCACTCTCGCCCCCTCGTATACTATCGAACAGATATCCTCCAGATTTCTAAAGCAAGTCTTCCCGCAATGCCAAAATTATCGGGAACGCCTACTCCTGGCAAATCTACTACCGCTTTGGTTTACCAGTCACCTTCGAGTCATTTATTTTATCCATAAGATCACAACTTGCTTACCACTCTCCAACTTTGCTCACCCAAGTCACCACTACTTCAAACGTTCTAGCAACTCTTCTATCCAAACTATCCATACCCCCACCATATTTAAAAAAATTTATCTCTTCTCCAAATCCACTAGTGTCTTCAACCCTCTTCCAACGGACATAAAGCTCCTACCCCAGCACGTATTTATAAAGGCAGCCCATCAGTACTTATTCAACAAACCTCTTTGTGATACGACCGATTGGAAACGAAACTGGTTCCTTCTCAATCCATAACATTTCCTTCACCCCAGGCTATTCTCTTTACTGACTTCGGAAGGCGAAATCCCTCAGGTAGTCATCTAATTTTCCACTTTAACCCTCTGGTTTTAATCTTTCATTCTCGACTCACTGATACCACTTCTAAGCCTATTCTTGACCCCATCATATCCACATTGTGGACACTTTACTAAGTTTTGCTCATCCAATTCTTTTCTTTCTTGTTTCAGCTGAAGACCGGAAACTCAACAGCCCTATCGATCCACCAACGGTTTGCTCGGACATCGACTCCCCCTCGTCTTCCTTCAATCACAACCTCGTTCTACGGACGCCAGCGACCCCTGCAAGACTCACTCGCTTCAATCTAGTAGACTCCATCCAGGTCTATGCTACGCTCCATCAACTCAACCTCCACGACAAAGGACTCCATCGGTCGACGTCTGCCTCCGGTTCCCATCATTTTCGATCTCACACTTGAACTCATCTGTCCGGACCCAACCTACCCCGCTTGGATGCTCTGACACTTCATGGACTAACTCCAATTGATCTTGTCTAGCCAAATGGAACTTCGTTTTTATTTTTTTCACCAGATTGAACTATCTTGATGTTAATGATAACTTTTCCCTTCATCAACCCCTCCCCCCATGCTATTAAATATTTTACTAGTCACAATTCCATTCACCTCCACATATCCTACTCTTGATTTGTTATTTCAATGGTCGGACCAGTCGACCTTTGATGCCAAATAAATGTATTATTATTATTATATACATATTATTATTATTATTATTATTATTATTATTATTATTATTATTAATTGTTATTGTTTCTTTTATTAGTCAGATTTCTACGTTATCCATCGTTTTTAATATTGCTGCAGAACATCAGGAAAACTTATTAAAGCCTTAACACAGCAATCGCCACATTCTGATTCTACAACTCAACTGGTATTTGTGCATCTACCCAGAGGATCACAAACCCACAAATAGGACGAACGACGCAAGTGTCTAGAAGGACTTCTGGACATCCGTCTCTGCTCTGGTACTCTAATATAAAACGGCATTAGCCCGTGAATATATATTTGGCCAACTCAAGTGCCACCAACTGTACTGATTATTTATAGGCTTGTTATTAGTTTTGCAACATAAACTAGCTGGGGCATAAAAATCGGCGACAACATCATCCTGTACAGCCATTCACATGTCAAGAGTCACTGATGTTTCATTGTCCTATAACAATAAGAAGGGGAATATATATATATATATATATATATATATATATATATATATATATATAAAATATAATATAGACACAAAATATTTGGAGATTTGTAAGAGTGAGAAAGAGAGAGATAGGGAGAGAATGAATACCTGGTTACTATGAATATATTTATAAAAATAATTCACAGAATTGAGGCAAACTTAATCTCTGCACAAAACCATCATGGCCAAGTTAGCATTAGTGCAAGGCTTTTACTTTATCACGTCATGAATAAACCAAACCTCAAAGCTGACTTTGCGTCACCAAAAAAAAGAAAGTTAAGAAGATAATTTTACTAAACATCTGCAACGAGTGATTCTAACCTGGTAATATGATGCTCACGTGGATCCAAACGAGTGGGTTCTATACTAACCAATTTGGATGTAAGTGACTTCAATTGTTTTACCATGTCAAAATCTGCCCACCTTGTTTCTTACGTCAAGCTGGTGCTGGATAGGAGAACAGAGCTCTAATAGGTAATCGAATTAAGGGTATATCAAAACGTAACCGGAACAACGATGTTGATGATGCCTCACGCTTTTTCTAACGAGAAGCACTAGTGGCAAATACAAAAATAGGTCTACGGATGTCAACGTTGGTTATTCATTTTTGCTAACCAACATGTGCTATGCTTCCGAAACAACAATGGTTGAATGCTTGTAGGGGTCTAAAATCATTAACTATAACAGGCCAAGTTTCACAAGCTTATAGTAGAACTGCGCGTACAGATGCATTGTGAACAGAATCGCGTTTTTCAACAAATGGCGAAGGTTCGATAAAGCTACTCTAGCTTTCGCGATTCTCAATCTCACCACGTCAGACATATTGCCTAAGCTATTGATAGAGCTCTCAAGATATGTAAACCTGCGAACTATGTCTAGTTCATCATTTTGTATTCGCAGAGTTGATGTGAGTGGTGGGTGATCCTGCAAATGTATCACACATTTAGAGGAGGCGAATTCCATACCAAGAGACGAAACGTCTGTTAATCAATTCAAGATGGCCTGAGCAACATCTAGATTGTCGAATAATAATACTGTATCGTCTGAATAATCAAAATCGACTAGTTTACCGTGCGGGGAACTTCAAAACATGCAACGTAAATGTGTGGAAGGGTATTGTTTGTAATAGCATTGATGACAATATTAAAAAAGGGGGACAGCCTTGACGAACACCACAGCTGGTTGTAAAGTTGTGCATTAATTTGTTGTAGACCTTACCGCAAACAGAAGTATTTGTGTAGAGAGCGCGTTTAATGTTAACAAATTTTGTCAGCACACCAATTTCGACAAAATATGAAATAAAATATTGCGATCCACCGGGTCAAATGAACAATTGAAGTCTAGTGTAGGAGGTTTTGTAGCTAATGTAAGAGGTTCTGCGAGCTAGTTGTCTATTTAGTGCGAAATTATCCTCCTATATTATATCTGGTAGCTGTTATGAAGATCCGCGTTCAGGATTAATCCATGTTTCTTTCCAGAAGGGTGATATGAGAAAACTCACCCATTTTCAGACGTTTATTGCAAGATGTGTTGCTAAGCATCAATCAATTCACACTTAAACAAAACGGACCGTGCTCTAGACGGTAACAAAAACGATATATTGTCAACACAATTGAATTTCTTATACACAAGTAATTACCAGGAACACAAACTTCTGAATCGTGATAAATACATGTAAATAATTGAAAATATATGATGATATAAGTCCAGATAGATTAGCAATTTAGTTTAAAGTCACTGGTAAATATTGTCACTGATAATTGATGGATAAAAATCGTGTAAAACAGAGTTAGACTATTTGACCTTAAAGAGCACTATATTTGTCAAAATTAAACATCGTTGGATTGTAACGCGGAGCCGCGTGGTACATACAACCCCCGACAATGAAAATTACTACACAATGAAGGGGGCTAAACTTACAGGGGGTGTTATGGCACTGCCGTAACGAGTAACCACAGATATTAACTTTGTCGACTCTGATTCTGGTTCCTCTATATCTCGCAGCGGCGTGACGGTGTCAGTTGGCTCGGTTGTTGGTGAGATGTCGGGCGTCAGTCCGTGGTCAGCAAAACCGTCTGGAGGTGGAACCATCGTTTCTTTGCCGCCTAATTGGTCAACATCGCGAAACATCGGGTCATTTGGATCAACGTCGGCGGGGATAATCTGTGTTATGAGACAGCTTCAGCTTTGCCATTAATCTCCAAAATAATGTAATTCTGACGTCGATCTAACACACAATGGGGACCGCGCTTCGATTTGGCTAGAATCCTGTTATTCATGTCGTTGTTGACGAAGAACCATTCTCAGCTATCAAAATCTTTGCGTTTATATATTGGACCATTTTGATGACTTGTAGGACAGATAGTCCGATTCTGAGCGTTATACTGTATGCAACTACGAAGTGGAAACAGAAATTCCGGATCGTTCATCGTTATCACAGTTTCAGATCGTGATCGGACTAGTTCACCAGGCAGCCGTAGACATTCGCCAAATACCATTTCAGCGGAACTACATTTGATCGGCTCTCGAGGTCTTGTACGCATTGATAGGAGTACTTTCGGTAAAGCCGCAAGCCAATTTTCTTCTGGGCTGGCCTTGAGCGCCGCTTTCAGTTCCCGGTGTGGCCTTTCGACGAAACCATTTGCTCTCGGATTGCGAGCCGCGGTCACGGAGTGTTTGACACCATAGTATTTCAGTAGGGCTGCGAACTCTTCGCCGAGGAACTGTGCGCCACGATCGGTTGTCACTTCAGCTGGAGCACCAAACCGAGCGAACCAATTGAGCTCTAAAGCATAACTGACAGTGTCTTGCTTCATGTCTGGCAGTGGTATGGCCTCATACCATCGAGTGGTGCGATCCCGTATTGACAGTAGATATCACATATTGTTCACGGCAGGTAAGGTTACCAGATCAACGTGTATGTGCGTGAACCGGACTTTGGGCACTTGGATGACTTGTGGCGCCGTTTTGGTTTGTCTCGTCACTTTGTATTTCTGACATTCTAGACATTGTTTTGACCACTTCTTGACATCTGGCCGCATGCCAGGCCAAAAATACGTTCTGGATAGAATTTTCACTGAGGCTTCGCCAGATGGATGGCTCAATGAATGGTAAACATCAAAGATCTTGTGACGGACTTTTTCAGGTATAAACGGCCGAGGGTCCACGCCAGTTATTTCACGCTGCAGCAGAGTTCCATCATAATCAAATGTTTTCAGGCGATTGGCATCAAATGTCCAAAGTGATGGATCATCTTGCTGAGCTGCTTGCAATTCCTGAGTGCTTATAGATGAAGGACACAGGATAGAAGCACAGAGTTCTGCAGGACGGCTAAGGAAGTCTGCAACCACGTTTTCTGATCCTTTGACATGAGTGACTTCATATTCATACTCGTGTATTCGTGTAAGTTGCGAGTTGACACGTCGTGAATATAAATATTCTTTCTTTCCTCTCAGCATCGAATGTAGCGGAAGATGGTCAGTGTAGATCTTGAACTTTCGGCCATCCAGATAGGTATGGAAGTGTAGGATCGACCGGTAGATTGCAAGTAATTCTTTTCCTAACGTATCATATCGCGTCTCGCGAGGTTGTAGTTTTTGCGAATAGAAGGCGATAGGTTGGTGTATGCCATTGCTGGACTGTTGAAGTACTGCGCCTATGGCAACGTCGGATGCGTCAATGATCAATTCAAAAGGTTGAGACCAATCAGGAGAATGTAGCATGGTCGCTTTGCATAAGGCCCTTTTGGCATCCTCGTAAGCCTGCATGTCGTCCACATTGAGCTGAATCAGTTGTGATTTCTTGACAAAACGGCTTTCTGGCACGAGATATTTGTGAAGAGGTGCCAGAATCTTGGCAAGGCAGGGTACAAATCGAGAATAGTAGTTCATCTTGCCCAAGAATCGTCGTAATGCTTGAACGGTGGTTGGGGGCTGTAGATGTTGAAAAGCATGAACCTTAGCAGGTATAGGTGTCATGCCTTTTTCGTAAATTTGATGACCGAGGAATTCAATTGACTGCTGTGCAAAGACGCACTTGTTGCCATGAAGTCAGAGGCCATAGTCTGCTAGACGTGTGAGTAGGACCTCAATATGCTGTACATGTTCGGACATTGAGTTGGAGAATATCGGGATGTCGTCTAAATATGGAATTACAAATTGTTGACCATTTAGTATTTCGTCCATAACGCGTTGGAAGGTTTGCGAGGCATTCTTGAGACCGAAAGGCATATAATGATATTCGTGAGGGCCACCTCTGGTGAATCTGAATGCAGTATATGAAACGAAGTCTTTGTCCATCGGTACTTAATAGTAGGCTTTCACGAGGTCGAGGTTTGAATACAAAGCATGACCGATAGCGGATCTGAGTAGGTCAGCTGGATTTGGCAGGATGTACGAATCGGATTGTGTGCACGAATTGAGAATACGATAATCCACGCACATCCTGAATGTTGCTGGTTCACTCTTTGGTACTACCACAGGCGACGCATAAGATGAGCTGGGTCGTGTACAGATGCCTTGTTGACGTAGCATGGCGAATTCTTGCTCGGCGCCTTATGTTTGTGTGGTGCCAATGGACGTGCTCGTGGAGGATGAGGAAGTGGTTTCGATAAGATGATACGATGGGCTGTGATGGCACGCTTCCTCTTGAGATCGGGCATAAAGGAGATAGGTAGTAAAACGTCTTCATGCAGTTTCAGAACATCGTCCAGTTGTGGTACATGAGGAACTGGAGGAATTAGCTGTATGGATGAGAGTGCTTTGGCGCGGTTCATATGTTTTAGCGCTGATGAAAGCAACTGATTGTCTGCAGTGCGTATCTCTCGTGTTTTTGGACGAATGGTCAAGTCAAAGTGTTCGAGAAAGTCACGTTCAATCATGTTTCTTGTCGTATTGGCAATGGTGAAAGGATAATTGAAACATCTTTTTGAGTTGGAAAACGAGATTGTGTGTACTCGTACCTCAAACGTCGCTACGTTGGAGCCATTGGCGCAGGTAAGATTGCTGGTGTCGATTGGTTGGGTAGGCTCAAAATAATTGTGGCGTAGTAAGCTTATATCTGATCCAGTGTCTATGAGAAATAATTCGCCAGAGTTTGCGTCACGGATGAGAAAGAATGTCGATGGTGGCAACGGACGATGGGACTGGTTGTTGGCATTTCGGCGTTTTAAGCATGACTTGACTGGATCCGTCGCCGTAAGTACAGTAGTTTGATTGCGTTCAACCGCGAAAGCAACGTGCTTCGAGCCATCAGACGTGGAGCGGCCAAAGATCTTGGGGTGATCAGCCTCTACTGCCGCAGAGGAGGCTGACCCAAGCAGTTTTCCGAAACTTCCATAGACGGATCCTACTGAGTTGTTGAAGGTGATCGCGTGCACTTGAACATCGCGTCTGTGCACGGGAATGTGCAGCCGTTTCTGAGGCAATAGCGTGTGGAGTGGCCATAGTTGCGGTGATTCGGACATCACTCCGCTGGTAACTGTTGAACTGTGGCCTGGCCTCGAAGTGGAAATATTAGTTTAAACTAATATTTCCACTTGAAATATTGATTTTCAACTTATTATGATGAGCTTTCCATTGAAAAAGATATCCGTATCCTGATATCGAAAATTCTGGAGAAAAAATCAGGAAGACAGTGGATGCAAACAAATCGGATCGCAACCCGTTAATCAGGTAAATAATCTATTCCCTGTCGCGCAACATGTTTCTTTTAAATCTTATTTAGGTATGAATTTAGCAGATGTAAATGAAAATACAAGCTTATCAGATTCTACTGTAAATTATGGGACTACATACGATCTGGCATCTATGGGGTTCTCAGACACGAATAGGTTAGGAGCCTCTACAAAATTTGGCGACCGCGCCAGTCCCAGAATAATTAGTCTACCACAGTATAAATCTGAAAAACATTCAAGTTGTGTCGGAGATGCCATAATGATATTTAGCGCTTATGATATCGTAAACCCTATGGAGAAATTTGTTGCAGCATGGATGGCATTGCCTGAAAATTTCCGAAATGCCTTGGAAAATTTCAGAGACAGAACTGTGAAAGAAAAGCCGTACAATGCATTTGAGTTATTAATGGCTGAAATTCAACAGAGATATCAGCCTGGAAGATCGTCACAAATGTGCGAATTATTACGCTTAGAAAAAATGGGGCGTCAACTACCGTCCGAGTTTAACGAACCCCTTTGCACAAAAGCTTCCAGGTTGAATATATCCAGTGGTGTGGTAAATTCTATTTTTACAGCTGAGCTACCATCTAGGCTTAGAACCACATTGGAAGTATTTGAAACTATGAACATTGATTGGCCAACAAAACTCAGAGGGCTAGGCGGTGTGTATAAACAGCAGGAACCACAAGTACATGCTGTAACATCAGATTCTGTCATGGTGCAGCCAGTCAGGGCAGATGCCGAAACCAAACTGACTATACAAGAAACCTTGCTCTACTTATGTAGAGAAGTTGCTAGTTTACGTAGAGACATTTCGCAACTTCAGAGTCAGGATAGATATACTAGACGTCGAGGGAGTCACTCGCGTCAACGCTTTGAAGGATCACGCGGATGGGGAAAGGCACATTGCGAATACGGACAGAGTGCAAAGTGCCAAGGTGAGAATTGTATATACCCTCGATTAGGTGGACCCAGATGGAAAGGAAGCACTAAACCGGAAGAGAGAAATCCATCACCGGGAAAAGGATAAAGCCCCCGCTAGTAGGAGCCGTACGAGGGGTTCCATTGCAAAGGCTCCCAGATGTGCCTTTAAAAAGCATACTTAAGGCAAAGGTTAAAAATGCGCCAGAACCAGTTAGCACCGATACAGAAGGCAAGAGAGTCCGATTCTTACTAAGCGGAGATCTGGAAAACATTGCCTCATTATCCAGCAACAAATTCATTATTAAAGATGGATTATCTGGATTAGAATTTCTCATCAATACGGGTGCGGAGGTAAGCATAGTGAGGTCAGACGTAGTGGAAGCAGATTGCCCCACATTTGATTATCAACTATGGGTTGCTAACTGTAGTCCAATGGGAGTCAAAGGGATGAAAGAAATGTCGGTGACGTTAGGCCAGAAGTCTTCCTTTAGATGGAATTTTCTAGTAGCCGATGTCAAGGACCATATCATTGGGATGGATTTCTTGACAAATTTCAAGCTGACATTAGACCCTAAAGCTAGGATTATCGCAGAAGGTGTAGGGATGTCAACACCTACAGAGTCCAACATGTCGGCAGTTAGAACAGTTCTTTTATCCCGTCCCACGGTCGCACATGACTTTTCCGATATCATTGAGAAGCACCTAGCAGTTTTTCAAATTTAGGATTGAAGACAGGAGTAAAACACCAAATAGAATTGGTGGCTCCGTTGCCTTGTTCATCAAAGGCTCAACCATTTGCACAACACAAGCAACAGGTTGCTTTGTCGGAATTTCACCAATTGCGCGAAGAGAGGATTTGTAGAAGGTCAAATTCCAATTTTGCTTCCCCAATAGTGGTAGTTCCCAAACCTGAACCGGGTCAATGGAGGGTTTGTGGGAATTATCGTCTATTAAACTCAGTGACGAAAGGTGATTCTTATCCTCTCCCTAACCAGAGTACTTTACTCCGAGATATAATGGGATATGAGGTTTATTCAACTTTAGATCTCCAGAAAGCGTACTATCAGGTACCAATGGAAGAAAGTTCAATTCCACTCACCGCAATCAGATTTCCAGGAGGGGAATCGCATGAATTTCTTCGAATGCCTTTTGGTTTGAAAAATACCAGTCAGACATTCCAGCGTTTGGCTGAAAATATCCTTCAGAATTGTTTATTTGCAAGGGTGTCCATAGACCACATTATAATTTTTAGTCGCTCACGAGATGAACATCGTAGGCATTTGGAAACGGTATTCACCAGGCTGGAACAATAGGGATTAGTGGTCAAACCTAATAAGAGTAACATCGGATGCTCTTCAGTTAAATATCTTGGTCATATACTTTCCAAAGACGGAATTAAACCTTTGGAAGATAAGATCCAAGCTATAAAGGACGTTACAGAGCCCCGAACCGTGCGCCAGCTGCGAAGGTTCTTGGGTATGATCAGCTATTATTGTCGATTCATTCCAGGTCTTGCCGGAATTCTAGGATCGTTGACACGCCATCTCACTCGTGAAAAGAGCACGATCAAGAAGTCTTGGCCTACAAACTTGAGTCCAGAATACCGAAAAAAATTCCAGAAGGCCAAAGAAATGCTGAGTGACATAACTTCATTAGCACCTGTAGATTAGGAGAAACATTTCGAGCTAATCACAGATGCCTCAGATGTTGCAATAGGAGCAGTGCTGCAGCCAAGAGATCAGGACATAGTAAGACCGATTGGGTTTTATAGCCGTAAGCTTAATGATCGAGAGAAACGTTATGATACGTTTGGTAAAGAGCTTCTAGCAGTGTATGCCGCAGTGCTACACTTTGAGCATTTCTTAGACGGTTATAAGTTTAAGTTATTGACCGATCATAAGCCGTTGATCAGTATACTTGGTAAAACAACAAGGCTTAATTACTCTCGTAGAGTAAATTCCCAAATAACCCGATTAGCAGAGTTCGATTTCACTGTCTCATATTGCTGGTAAGGAGAATGTGGTAGCCGATGCACTTAGCAGACCGAATGAAGCTGATGTCGAGATGATATTTCAAGGTCCTTTGAAAAATTTAAATGAATCAATGCACGATTTCGTTAGTCAAAACGAGAAAGCGCAAGGATTGGATCCCTTTACGTTAGTTTTGCCCAAAAGGCCAGGATATGTTCGTAAGCTCATAAGTGGCAAGTGGTTGTTACGCGAAACGTCGAGAAGTCAACCACGACCATATGTGCAGTTGGAGTTACGGGCCAAGATTATCCAAGTGTTACATGACATGGGACATCCATCTATTAAAGCCACCATTCGATTAATTAACGGCAAATACGTATGGCCGCATATGTCTAAATACACACGGGTATGGGCAAGAGCCTGTTCCAAGTGTCAAAAGTGTAAGGTGTGGAGACATACCAGAACCGAGATAAAGAATAGTGGGATATCAATTGGACAGTTCAGACACGTACATATAAACATTGTCGAGATGCCCGAGGTTAATGGTAACAAATATTTGCTAACTATGGTAGTGTAGAGGCTCCTAACCTATTCGTGTCTGAGAACCCCATAGATGCCAGATTGCTTGTAGTCCTAAAATTTACAGTAGAATCTGATAGGCTTATATTTCCATTCGCATCTGCTAAATTTAAATCTGCAATATCTTGCACTAACTTGCTAGTGTCCTTAAATTTAATATCAGCATCCATATCTGTGAAGTTTAATTATTAAATCGACACTTAATGTTAGGCAAATCGGAATGCAAAACCTGTCTTGCGCAAAAAAGCCAAACAAATAATCTGGAAGGAGATATACGTGAACAACAGAATTATTAAATTACCTGTTCCAGAACGTCCCTTCTATGTGTGCTTCAATAAAAAATACAAGACAGTATAAGCAGATATATATTCATTAATTTGATCAGTCTTTAATGAAGAAAATGTAATAATTGCAGCAGACCAAAGGAAGATACAACCAGTCGAGGACCGTGACGCTCGAAAACTGAAACTGGCGCACAATTCAAAGTCAAGTACTTAAACAAAGAATGTTCTGGAAAATAAAAGAAAACATTCTTTTTAAATAAAATTCGTTACAATCGGCCAAGGTGGTTTAAATTTATCAGTTAATGTTATTTTAATTTTAGCGGACGATTAATCTTCCTCCACTGTAGATAGATTTAGTCGTCAATTCGAAGTGGCGATTTTAAAAGACATGACAGCGCAAGAAGTCTTGTTCACGTTTCTACATAATTGGATATCGCGTTATGGTGTTCTGGAAAAGGTCACTAGTGATCGCGGTAGTCAATTTATGTCCGAGCTTTTCGAAAGATCTCTCAACATCATGGGAGCAATTGTATTGCATACTAGCACATACAACCCACGAGCAAATGGGATGGTAGAAAGGCTGCATCGTGAACTGAAAGCTGCGTTAAGGTGTACTAGTGGAACAAGCTGGATACACGATCTTCCTATAGTACTACTCGCCATGCGCAACAGATATAGGGCACAATTAGGTACTTCAATAGCAGAACTGGTTTATGGAGAACCATTAAGGTTTCCTGGAGATCTTCTAATAGATACTCCAAGTAGTCTTGATTGGGCTTCTAGCTATGTAGATTGGTTCGTAGGAGGACTTAGAGATAAAATGTGTCATCTGGCTCCGACTAAGACTAGAAAAGCAAAAACAAAGTGCTATGTGTCTTCTGATCTAAGATCGGCTTCGCATGTGTATGTAACTAATGAAAATCGGAAGAATTGCCTCACACCATTTTACAAAGGACCATATAAGGTCAAGAGGATGACTGAGAAGAATGTCATCATAGGGATAAATGGCATTGAGGATTTTGTTACGTTGGATCGTTGCATTCCTCAGTTTATCTGGTTAGACGATACGACTGAATTAAAAGATGCGTTAAATGACCGTTCCATGGGCGAATCTGATGTGTGCAATTCCATCATACAGGCACATAACGAAATGCAGTACTTAGAAGACGCGTTGTCTAGTATAGTAAAATCTTATTCTACCAGTTCACAATATGAAAACTGTTTGGCAATACCAGATGATGCGGAAGAACCAGTGTCAACTGTACCGGGCGCGATGCCGAATTCAGGGGCGCCGTTATGCACAACTCGTTCTGGAAGAGTGCAACGTCAGCCAAAGAATCATGATTACGTCTATTATTAGCCGTCTTTATTTTGAGGAGGTGGTGTATGTGGAGGAAGATAATTCCTCCGCCAAAATTAAAGTGCCATTAACTGATAAATTTAAACCATTTCGGCTGATTGATTCGAATTTTATTTAAAAAGAATTTTTTCATTTATTTTCCAGAATATTATTTGTTTAAATACTTGACTTTGAATTGTGCGCCATTTTCAGTTTTCGAGCATTACTGTCCTCGATTGGTTGTATCTCCTTTGGCCTGCTGCAACTGTTTCATTATTCTTTATTCCAAATCTGACCAATTTCTACAATATACGCCTGCTAACACTGTCTTATATTTTTTATTGATTCACACATAGAGGGACGTTCTAGAACAGGTAATTTAATAATTCTGTTTTTCGCGTCTATTTCTTTCCAGATTATTTGTTTGGGTGTTTTGTACGAGACAGGTTTCACATCCCGATTTGCCTAACATTAAGTGTCTATTTAAAAATTAAATTTCCTAGATATGGATACAGATCTTAAATTTGAGGACACTAGCAAGGTAGCGCAAGATATAGCAGGTTTGAATTTAGCAGATGCGAATGAAAATATAAGCTTATCAGATTCTACTGTAAATTTTAGGACTACAAACGATTTGGCATCTATGGGGTTCTCAGACACGAATAGGTTAGGAGCCTCTACAATTGTAATTTTGTGGAGGAAGATAAATCCTCCGCCAAATGTAAAATAACATTAACTGATATATTTAAACCACCATGGCTGATTGTTACGAATTTTATTATAAAAGAATTTTTTCATTTATTTTCCAGAACTTTCTTTGTTTAAATACTTGACTTTGAATTGTGCGCCATTTCCAGATTTCGAGTATTACTGTCCTCGATTGGTTGTATCTTCTTCGGCCTGCTGCAACTGTTTCATTTTCTTTATTAAATGTCTGATCGATTTCTACAATATACACCTGCTAACACTGTCTTATATTTTTTATTGATGCAGGCATTTGGGGACGTTCTGGAACAGGTAATTTAATATTTCTGTTTTTCGCGTCTATTTCTTTCCTGATTATTTGTTCGGGTGTTCTGTACGTTAAAGGTTTCACATACCAATTTGCCTAACATTAAGTGTCAATTTAATTATTAAATTCGATAGATATGGAAGCAAATCTTAAATTAGAGGACACTAGCAAGTTAGTGCAAGACATGGCATGTATGAATTTAACAGATGTAAATGAAAATACAAGCTTATCAGATTCTACTGTAAATTATGGGACTACATACGATCTGGCATCTATGGGGTACTCAGACACGAATAGGTTAGGAGCCTCTACATATATTTGTCAAAATTGAACATCGTTGGGTTGTAACGCGGAGCCCCGTGTTACACTAGGATAACGGCTATTATGGGACGGTGATATAAATATCGCTGTTAAAGTACTTGCCTAACGTAAAAACATTATCTAAAGAACGTTTTTTTGTACACAATGTTACTGCTAATAAATGTCTATTCTACAAACTAATATAACTCTGCGATTGTGAAAGAAATTTGTGAATTCCATTCAAGCTTGTTTGCGCCTGACTGCAGTTCATTAAATAAGAGGTAGTCTGGATTCATTTTTAAATTGTCTTAAGGATCTGTCTTGTTTTCTTTCCTAGAAAGTTGTAGCTACTAAATTTCTTCATGTGTGTTACTTTCTGTTGTTATTAGTTTATTAGATGAATGTTTGCTTAAGCCGTTATTTTGTCAGTCTCCTTTGTGTCGGAATGTCTAATGCGGATTTCAAAGCATAAAAACTCAGCACTATGAGTAACATTCTTGCCTGTAGTAAATTCTTTAGGATGTCGTTTGTTGAAAAGGTAATAACGTAGAATTGGCGAAAAGATTCATACTGTTTTTAAAAATATATTGGCGGATGGCGTATAATAGTAGATTACGGTCGCTAGCTGTTTACAAAACTTTAAACTTGCTGTGTGAGCACCAGAGCTGGCTGATCATCATATACCACAAAACTACTCATCAAATCTCTAGGCAAACAAGAATAATGACCAAATGTGTTGACTTCACGTTTATTGGTTGGGTCGTTTATGCAGATTCCCTCAGAGTTTATAATTAGTGTTATCCAGCGGAGACTTAATTGTTCCTATCACAACAGCCAAGGTGTAAATTTGTACAGTCAATACTCACACTCAGTTTTCCCATTCGTCAGAAGCAATCTTGCTTAACTTAACACAAACGCTTTATTTCTAATCAATCATGTATTGGATTTTTCTCGTATAAATTGTATCCATTTAGTAAAACAAAAGTACAAATATTTATTATTTTATGCTCACTTCGACGACTCGAAGTCTGCTTCCATCATTGTGCTTACTGCTTCATCAGTAAGAAAGGCGGGACAATTGGACAGTACAATTTCCTTTACAAATGTCTATACTAGCAGAAGTTGAGCTTATTTCATATTATGTCTTCGGTATTTCTAATTCAAAAACATCTTACTATATATAATATATACAGAGTTTGTAAAAGGCACCAACACTAAATTTTTTGGGTCGGTGCCTGATACCAGCACTAAGGTTACTGAGTCTGTACATGGTACCAACAAATGGATTTCATTTTCCCCAAAATTGAGATATACAGTTGCTTCTGAACACCTTTTGCTCCAGGAAATCCAAACACCCCGACCTTGATTAATATCAGTTTGTAACACGCGGCTCCGCGTTACAACCCAACGATGTTCAATTTTGACAAATATAGTGCTCTTTAAGGTCAAATAATCTAACTCTGTTTTTACACAATATTTCACTTAACTGTGATTTTAGAAACAATCTCTGTTAGTTTCAAGCAGTTTTAATTGAGATTTCTTGAACTGCAATTTTATTTTTAATTAATTGGGTTTTGTTTATTAAATATAGACACCCGCGCGCAATATGCAGGGAACATGCGGTGGATTATAGTGCCTTAGTGGACTTACTCCTCTTGTTTTAATTATTCGCAGTTTATACAAGTGATTTACTGTTCGCATCTAATTCTACGTATCAGAATTTCAGAGTACAATGGATTATTATAATTACTGAAGTTCATTGAAGTTTTTACATCATCAGTTTTATTCATCATCAGTGACAACTTTTACCAGTGACTTTATTTATATCATCATATATTTTTAATCGGTTACATGTATTCATCACAATTTAGACGTTTGTGAATGGTACATTATTTTTGTTGACAGTATATCGCTTTGCTGCCGTCTAGAGCACGGACAATTTTGTTTAACTGTGACTTGTGTATAAGACATTCAACTTTGTTAACAGTATTTCGTTATGTTGCCGTCTAGAGCACGGACAAATTTGTTTAACTGTGACTTGTGTATAAGACATTCAATTTTGTTAACAGTGTTTCGCTCTGTTGCCGTCTAGAGCACGGTCAATTTGGACTAACTATGAATTTTCCACGCAACATTGTGTACAATACATATGTGATCATTCGAATTAGCCTTCTCACACCACCCATCGGGAAAGGCCGGGGATTGATCATAAGCACGGATCTCAACAGCTGCTACCATTTCTATGTAGGGAGATAGCAACCCCGCAAAATACCCCTACAAGTTATCACTTTTTGTGGTAATCTTCACAATATTCAATAGTTAGATACTGTTGGTTTGCGGAGAACTAATATATGCAATTGTATATAAATGGTAGTGCACATAGTAAAAAATTATATCAAATAGGACCAGAATGATAAACCAAAGTCTGCATGAACGAAAGGTATAGTGTCACGTTCAAATTTGTTTCGTATTTACTGGTGACTCATCAGTAACATTTACCGACTCGGAAACAATATTATTAAAGCAGCTGAGCTCAAACAGTTGTATCAGCCTGTGGATGGGTCATGCAAAATCGGGAACATTACATGCAAATAATAAAACGGGGAATAAATTCACCAAGCATTGACGGACGTTCTGCGGTGTTTGTGTTGCAACAAGCATGCTATATGGCGTGATTTCCTTCATTCCGTCGTGGGAGCAACGCTGTTTACAATACATACTACATCAAGATTTACAACAGCAGATTTAATGACAAGGGCCAGCCAGTTTATAAGAAAAAGATTTTCAGTAACAGCTGTTGGAAATCATTTAGCATACCAAAATTTTCGTAATAAACGTGGTTATGTGTCAACGATATGTCTAGCGCAAACATCCCACTCTCACTTGGTTTGGGTCCAGGAGCAATGTGATATTGCAATGCAAGCCGTAACTAGCGGTAAATGATGCGGAAAAATACAATCTTTCTCGAGTTTCCTCAATCTGTGTCGACCTTCACCTTAGGCAGTAGGTTATTAATTATCAGAGAAGGGCAGTTTTTTTAAGAAAAACAGATATTTGATACTCTACCGCATATTTCGCCAAGGTATAAACAGCAGAATAGAGGAATACTAGTAAATAGAATAATAAACAATGTACATCAGCTAGGAACGTCTTATATATTATAACTATCATAAGACAAACTTGCTCAGAGAAAGTAATAATTGTTAATGAGTAAATTATCACTTCGGCAGTTAAAAATACCATAGAATGTCAATTTTTACCCGTGCATAGGACAAAATATTGTGAGTACTTAATTAATATATATTCAGTTAATTAAGGAATAAATAATCAGAGTGATTCTAACATTAATAGAGCATTTACATATCATTTTCACCCTAGTTTAATCATCATTAACACCATCATCATCATCATCACAGTTACACATATGTTTAAAATATTTAACATAGAGACCTAAAACTATGAATAAAAGCATTAATTATCTGTAATTAAAGCATTGTGTTTTAAATAGAATGATGAAATTGGAGGTCATCTTTTCGGAAGTATATAACAAAATATGTAATGTGTATGTTGTCTTGTTAATTAAGTTACAGAATATATGGCTATATTTAACATTGTAGGAAAATAATTACTTTAGTTTACAATTTTAACCACGATTAAAAGTGTGGGAGAAAAACTATCAGAAAAAATAGGATGATGCTTAATAGTATAGACAAACTTACATGAACGTACAAATTCTGTTGAGAAACATTACTTGCGAAAGTTAATATATCAAGATTAGTTGTTACTATAATTTATAGTTTCGCTAACTTTTAAATTTATCAGATCTGTTGCACGGATAAGTTGGAACAAACAGCGAATATTACCTGGCGCGAACTCTTTTTCCATTTCTTCAGACTTTCTGGTCGAAAAGAATTCAAGATCGACTTTTAGACTGCGCTTAATTTGGCGTCTTATATTGCGACGAGTATTTTTATGAGCCGATACAGGTAGAATTTGACGCCTTACTTTAAGAATCTCTATACATTATACAGAGAAACAATAACTATTTCTACGGGTGACTGCAATGCCACATAGAGTAACACCTGCATTTTGCATAGTGGAACTCATCTTCGACGAAATTACATTCGGATTTTTGCCATCATGACCAGTTAGCTTTGACATTAGAATATCTTAATAATTTTATCGGACAGACGGTTGTCCAAGTTTGCTCACAGATATTTGTGGCTTATTCTTAGATATTTGCCTGGAAAATATTAGTGCAAATCTACAACAGATTAGTCCAATTCGACATGAGTGTTCCAAAAACCGACAATTCTGCATGCTTTCATGCCATCTACAACTAATTGATACATGCTATATTTGTGTCCACCGTTGTGCGTTAGCTGGAGAACGCGATTTGGCGCAACGTCTAACACTACGTCTGAGGTTTGTACTACTTAAATATAAACTATGTTCCGCAGAGGTTTCCAAAAGCCAATCACCATTATCGTTGCGCGTGTAGCTTCAACCTAAATGAAATTCTGTGTTACTTAAGCGCACAGCTTGAGCATTCATGTCAGCTATAACTAAGACGATATCTGAACTTCGTGTTCTATTTAGCAAGCAGCTTAGTTCGGAGTAAAAAGCGACCTTGCTTTCGTCTGTGCTGCAATCAGTAGAAGCATATACAGATAAAATGAATAATCAAAGTTGATTACGGTTTTTGCAAACATTTTTGTAAATGTAATTAAACGTGCCCCACACAGTCGAATATTTAAAGCTATCAATTCAATTGATCAAGCTTCAGCTCGTGTGCCAAGTGCAACACCGACTTTCAATTTACCAGCTTAGTAGAACTCCGTGGAACCAGGTCCTGTATTCTGGTTTGACATACGTAATGTACGTCGATTTCTAATTTATCCAACGTATGTGCAATAGCTTCTTGTTGTCCAAGTCGTCTTAATGTTCGCACATTAAATGTGTCTTAATACGATTGGAAATAGTGTTGCACTGGATAGTTTTGATTTGTAGGCTTCGGCACCTGTGCCTTGGCCATTTATATCCACAATAGGTGCATTATGCACAATATGAGTTGCAGGAGTACGAATCGTAATATTTACCTGGGAACTTTAGCACGACACCTTGAGATCATTGATTAATGTGCTTCACTCGATACTGTTGATTTCTATAATTCAAGAATTGGGTCTAAGCCGTATATTTCGCATATGAGTATATGCTGCCCACTTGGATTTCCATCTCTACAATTGATAGTATTTTATAGAAACTTTGAGTGCGATATCTTCTAACCATAAACACTTGAGGAACATTCGATATTGCAGGCGTGTAGGCTTCAAAAGCCGTGTGTTAGTCAGATTTGTTCGGACATGCTTAAATGATACGCATTTCGTGTTACAAGTTTGCAAATTGTTTTTTCTCTCTTCATCGTTTAGTTTGATGTTTTTAAACTATTGACAAATTCGTTAGCATCCAAAAGTAGATTTGTAGGCCTCGGTAGCTTTGCCTTGGCCATTGATTCCAGAATGGTTACGCTATGCTCACAGAGTTTTTCATGTCTGCGAATCTTATTATATTCCCAGAACTATGATCACGGTGTGTTATTATCATTGAAATACACGTTTCACTTCCATTCGTAGATGTGCATGCTTCTATACGTGCACCTTTTCCCTGTTTGTTCGATATGTGTGCATAAATTGCATTAGTTGTTGCAGATCTGCAAACCGTAATCTCCTCACATTTGTGGGGTGACATATTCTGACTTTTAATACTTAGTGTCAATTCGATATATTAATTTTGTATGCTTCAAAACGTAAAATATAGCCTAGCTTTTACGATATGTCAGTTAGGAAAACAGCACTTCTGACAGGTTAGTCGTATATGTTTACAATATGCACACTTTGTGTTTCATGTCTAAAAAATGGTGCGGTGTGATCAAGCGACCAATGTCGTGATGAATTGTCCAGCCGGGATATTGACGACAGTGCCATTATTTTAGTTGTAGCCACCATTATGTATTGCAAAAACAGCCTGACAAGCAACTGTGATAGCACATCAAACAGCAGCCCCATATAATTTGTCGGTTAGTAAATTTTGTTCTCCACAAATGCTTTACTATGTTTAACCGAAATCAAAACAAATCAAACAGAACTAATAAATCAAGTCTAACGCCAGTTAAATCGGTCATTTACTATGGCTCAGTGGCATGACGGGAGATTTCAACGCAATTACCGAAGACAACCACAACTAGGTTGAAACGTAAGAGAAACTTAGCAGATGCCAATTCATCCAGTATCACATAGAATATCGATTAAACAAACTTGATAATAGCTAGCAACATGTCGCATTTCAATACGAACTTAATTTTGAATAAAATTGACCATAGAGACTATTTCCTAAGCATTGAGCTTCCGATCATACCGGATGGACACTTTCTGAGCACAGTTGACGGTGTATGCGAAAGGCAACACGACTGGAGACGTGAAATCCTCATTCGGTGCTAATAATTCAAATTTACTTTCTAGTTATCATCCACTTGATTGATTTTAGTCAATCCCACTAATCATGTATCCAGTAAAACGTGGTTTTCTAAGAAATATACATCACGGAAAGCTGGATCTTGCCGTTGGTATTGTAGTCTGTACGTCTTTATGACTAAGTAGACAGTAATACCATCAGGTCAATGAGGAAACTTTGGAAGAACACAGGATCAGGCTCAGTTATGGGCGACTTATTGTTCATTTTTAGCCCACCTAATCATTAATTACACGGTTACGGGACAGAAAAGCACCAATATGCTATGCTAACGTATCGTTGTTTAGTATTAGTAGTTGTTAGTAGTAGTTGTAGTAGTAGAAGTAGTAGTATTAGTAGTAGTAGTAGTAGTAGTAGTAAAGTAGTAGTACTAGTAGAAGTAGTAGTAGAATTAGTAGAGTTTAACGCAAACATTTATCTCCATGTAGCGTTAAGACCAGAACAAACTCAGTCAACACTAGTGACGGTCGACCAAGTATTTACTGAAAGTCAACAAAACAATTAATTGAATAAGCTTATGTTAATTGTGAAATTTCAGAATTCTTCAACTTATACAATTCAACGATAACAGCTTAGCTCAAGGAATATCATCAGTCAAAGATAATATAAAACGACTAATTGTTTCATTGTGCGGAGTTAAATCAATATTATATTATACTGTTGTAATTCTCTAGAGTTCAAATCCTGGCTGCTGCAACTATGGTCACAACTGATTTGTGCTTAATACAGACGAAATCTGCCTAGTTGATGAACTGCTTTATCCACCGTATGGCACGTTTCCATTATAATTAAAACATAGGTATAATCAAATCCCATCGTCATATCTACATATAAGGCCTATTGAATATATATATATATATATATATATATATATATATATATATATATATATATATATATATAAATCGCAAACGATGGAATTATCTCAAAATGAAACCCATTGATTGTTCTCACAGCTAATGAGGAGTGTAATCGATCAGAATCGTAAGTTTTCTGAAAAATGATATCTATGAAACAAACCTGATAACAACGAATTATTGAAAATTATAATATATTTTCAAGTTAAAAAATTCGTAGCCAAGACCGCTACATGCACTCAACCGTAAACTGATAATTAGGAAATGTGAACATTACGTGAAAATACAATCACTTGTAGGCCTCAATGAAACTGCAATTTTCAACCAAAGTATGCTAAACTTTAATTATTTAGTTACCTTTGATATGCAAATACAGCATACGTCAATAAAACTGAAGTGAAAAATAAACAGCCTATTTTTAATAAAGCAGCAACAATATTAGCAAAAGGCACAATAGTATCGAAGATTCGTTTCGTCTTTAAATCTTGTATTACTCTTAGATCATCTACGGTTTTCTACGGAGGGTGATAGATGTGCATTATTTCCAAGTACGCATTGAGTTCTTCTTCGTAGTGGCTGGGTACTCCAAAGGCTTCCACGTCATTCATACTAAGCATGGTAAAGTGAAATTACAGTGATTTTATAACCAATACTTACGACTCAGTAGATAAGTATAAACCATGCTTGTGTGTATGTGTTCTAGTGTGTTTTGGATTGAGGGGTAATCAAATGAGGTAATTACGAGTGGTATGCGAGGGCTAGATACGGTGAATACCCGGGCGTAACGTTTTCACAGTAAATAATTAAGAGTTAGCAAAACTTAATTAAACCAGGATAAAGTGTTTCAATAGGATATAATGTTAAAATAAAAATAAAATAGGAGTCATAAATGAAATTTCAAAATGGTCTGCTAAAGAAAGATAATAGTAACAGTGCAATGAAAAGTTGCCATTTTTTCCTCATAAAAAACTTCAATGTTTGTTAAAATGCGCTACACTACCAACAGAACCTAAGATAATAGGTAAAAAAGGATAACACTTGATCAAGAATAAAATAATAAGATATTCAGAAAAGAAATTAAGAGATATTAAATTAATCACCCTCCGCCCACCTCCGTAATTTAATAGCAATCCAGTGTTCTTATTCTTTTACTTGAGCGACTTTGTGATTCTGATTCGTGCAACCTTCGCCATTATTTAATGCTGTATTCCAAATTGGAACTAGTGAGTTTTCTACGGGTGTTTCATTCATGATAACATTTCTCGTCAGTACACAACGACGAGAAATGATATCATGATCATATCTCGATTTAAATTAAATTGATTCTCTAATCAATCTTGTCGATCAACTACGACCACAAATTGATATTCATCTGATACCATCCCAATTATTTGTGTGTTCTGTATCTACTGTATGACGTGCAAGATCAGATATATTAACATGGACCTAATTGCATGCAATTTTATGTTCCTCTCTTCTTACTATAATTGGGCGCATGGTTTTACCCACATATATAAGGTTATAGTTGTTAAATGGAATTTCATACACTCCTGGTTTGTCTAACGATTTTAATATTTCCTTCCGGTTGAGCACTTTAATCTTTGGTTAGCAGGCATTTTTAACTTTTTTATGACCGCTTTTTTATTTTAATTTTAACTTTCTATCCTATTGAAGCACTTTATCCTTGTCTAATTTAATTTTACTAACTCTTGATTATTTATTATGTATATTTTGCGCCCAGGTCTTCACAGTACCAAGCCCACTCCTCAGTGGGATGCCACACGTAATTACGTCATTTAGGAAAGTAGGTATAAAAATAAGAATGACTTGTGAAAATAGGAAATTACATTTATCATTTTGGTTTCACTAGAATGATTGATACACGTATTTTTTGAAATGGTTTTGCGGAGTGTAAGCTTCATTTATTCCAATGCCGCGTTTTGCGTACGCGGGTAATAGCTGTACACGGGCAGTTACACAAAGATCCGATTGATCGCAATTTCCAATTTTGTTTTGTCTTTGATCGGGTTGAGTTTTGGTTGGTCCCAATGGAAATGCGGTCCTATCACATCTTTGTTTACTGGCGACGTTTCGGTGCCTACTTTCCAGCACCATCCTCAGGCAACACAACACAATGATCACAATAGCAGATTTAAGCAAATGTGGTAACCTCGTTCCAAAACCATTCTATTTATATATATTTGACTCAACACTATTTTAATCATAGAATTTGTCTCAGTAACTAAACTCAATATATAATTATTTATAATTAGCAGACCAATCATTACCTCACCTATACATCATCTCATCTCGTATGCAGAATATTTTAGGGGAGAGAGACAGTATCGAACCTTTTGTTATTTGTTATAACTGTATTGCTACTATGTCACGGTAATCAAAATTTAAAAATGATAAAACTAAAACCTGGACTATCATATACTGTATTTTATTTAAAGCCGGGAACTCTAATGTATACAATGGTGTATGAGGTATTGCGCACATAGCAACAAATTAGTTCAAATATGGAGCAGCGAGTTACGTAGAAATGGATGAAGTGTGAATGTCATAGCGACGCTTAGGTGAACGATTAAAGAGAGAAAGATAGAGATAGTATGGACAACTAACGTTTTTCACAAAACTAATCGTAAGCACAATGTGAAGTTAATCAACTATTAGAAATAATTGCATAAGAATATTTGCTCATATGACTAAAATAATTCATTATATCTATATACATATATATCTAAATATAATATCGTAACACCTTTATATATATATATATATATATATATATATATATTTAGAGGAAGGACCATTGTTAATTGTTAAACATGAATATTTTCTATTCTTACTATATATTTATTACGTTAGTCACACCTTATATCAATATATAAAATACATGTCAATATGTATAAAAACATATATATGAATATAAGCAACAGTGTGAGACCAACATCCCTAATCCTATATATATATATATATATATATATATATATATATATATATATATATATATACATTAGTAATAAATATTTATTAGGTTATGCACACCTTATATTAATATATAAAATACATATCAATATGTATAAAAACATATATATATATATATATATATATATATATATATATATATATATATATATAAGCAACAGTGTGGATCAAATATCTTTAATCCTATCTATATATATGTATATATATACGTTTGCATATTTCTAATAAATTATTATTTTTCTTTGTTCTTACTGTTTTTTAATTTTTTTATTTACCAATTAATCAAATTGTATCTTTATTTATTCACACCTTATATAAATATATAAAATACATATAAATATGTATAAAAACATATATATATAAATATAAGCAACAGTGTGAGTCATATATATATATATATATATATATATATATATATATATATATATTTAGCATTTTAAATAAATATATAATTTTAGTGGTAATGTCTAAAATGATTAATGTCCGTATATATGTATATATATATATTATGTGTATAGAATAAACCTATCAATATACCGATAGGCCTATCTATATATCCGTCTATCTATCACATTTTGGTTTCCTCTTAAAAGGATACCTGGTAGCTATTAACCATGAATATCTTCTCTAGGACTAACGTATTATTCATTTATTAAGATATTCCCACCTTACATAAATATATAAAATATAAGCAACAGTGTGAGTCAAATGTCTCTTATCTAATGTCCTATCTACTAACCCTTGCTGAATATTTTTCCCCTCTTCTGGAACATTTTTTATTGAGAAAACTAAGTATATAGGAATTGATATTGGTACAGTTCATTAACAATCAGTTTTCTATAAGCGAGGTCTTTTACTTAAGTTCCAACTTAATTCAGGTTCTGCAGCCTCACGTTTTCTGACCGTAGAAAATGCTTCATTAAATATTGGGCCTAATGATTTTTCTACCGATGTTACATTCATTACACCTTTTCCTGATTTTATTTCAATTGACTCTCTATTACAATACAATACAGTTATAACAAATAACAAAAGGTTCGATACTGTCTCTCTCCCCTACAATATTCTGCATACGAGATGAGATGATGTATAGGTCAGGTAATGATTGGTCTGCTAATTATAAATAGTTATATATTGAGTTTAGTTACTGAGACAAATTCTATGATTAAAATAGTGTTGAGTCAAATATATATAAATAGAATGGTTTTGGAGCGAGGTTACCACATTTGCTTAAATCTGCTATTGTGATCATTGTGTTGTGTTGCCTGAGGAAAGTAGGCACCGAAACGTCGCCAGTAAACAAAGATGTGATAGGACCGCATTTCCATTGGGACGAACCAAAACTCAACCCGATCAAAGACAAAACAAAATTGGAAATTGTGATCAATCGGATCTTTGTGTAACTGCCCGTGTACAGCTATTACCCGCGTACGCAAAACGCAACATTGGAATGAGTGATACACGTGCCGTTAATTATATGTAACAGATTATTTCTCAATCTTAAGGAAACGCTTACAAAAATGCACAAACTGACGTGGCATACGCTTATCTTGTGAGTCGCCAGATGTTGTTAAATCGCTTTAATTTCACTGGGATGAGTGTACACGTGCATTAGTTCATTACTCCTCAATCACAAACAAACTAGAACACATACAAACAAGCATGGTGTACATTTATCTAGTTAGTCTTAAATACTGGTTATTAAATCACTGTTATTTCATTTCGATGAGTGATCACATGCAGACACATACACAAACGAATTTGACACACACTTACGTAGTGAAAAGACAATTAAACCTAAGAAATCCAACAATAAGTATAAAATTTAAATTAAATTTTCCACTTGACATATTGATTGTCAAATTGTTTGTGTGATATGCTTTCCATTGAAAAATATTTCCGAAAGAGGAAGTTGAAATACCTGGAATAATCAGGTGGACAATGACGCGAACGCCTTGTGGCCCTCAACAAGTAAAAAGTACTGACTAAAACGATTAGCCATCTCAATTCAATACATCAGGCCAGAAATTTTGTGCATTTCTACTATATCACTATATACATGCCTGAAACAACCCCGCTGGTATACTACTTGTTTTAATTTCGGTTTTCTTACGACGCCAAACTTTACAAGTTTGACACCGGGCACATGTCCTTACTAAAGGTCTTATGGATTAATGCATCGTAGACCATATTTATCTATCAATGACTATCCTAAAAGTAGTCTTTATGTAAGGATGACCAAATTCATGCAGCTGTTGAATTAACTTATACTTTAATTATAACGGTACATAGGGTCTATTTTGGCTCCTGAATATTTCATATAATAACCTTTTATCTACAACATATTTGCGTGTATATGCAGACTTCTTTGCCAACACAGCTACTAAAGGACCAACACATTGATTCTCCATCAATTGATTGGCAAATTCATTAGAAGATACAACAGAGCATACGAATGACGCCGAATGGATCATATTTTCATGTGAGTGTCTGCCACCACATTCTCTTTTCCTGAAATATGAGTAATGGTTATATGTGAATTCACCCACCGACAATAATTAAGCCTATTCGTCTTCCATAAGGTACTTATCACTGGCTTATAATCAGATAATCTCGAAAAATGTTGTCCGTCTAGGTAGTTCTTTAAATACAGCACTGCAGAATAAACTGCTAGTAACTCCTTCCGGAGCGTATCCTATCGCTTCTCATAATATTGGATTTTCCGACTAAAGAATTCTATCGGATTGACTATACCATTTTCTCACTGATGTAACACTATCCCTATGGCTACATCGGAAGCATCTGTGACCAGCTCAATTAGCTTATTTCAATTCACATGTGCTAATATAGTGATTTGGCATAATCAACAAGAATAGTATTCATATCGCAGCGTCCGTTTGGCATTTGAAACTAGCTTTCTAGTTCGAAAACCAACTCTCATAGGCAGTAACTAATTCGTCTGCGGTAGTACGAGCTTCGTATACTTCTACACTAGACCAGCAGTAACAAAACATATAAATACAATCAATACTAAGATAATTCAAGCAAAGGAAACCTAATCAATTCGTCAAGTTCATTTTACACTTCAAACTAATTATTTCTATGTTACCGGTGATGATGTAAATCTCGGCTGTTTCGCAAGCACCTTTACTGTTAAGTTTATAAAAATGGATAAACTCTATTTTCAGTGATTTTGTGATTATATTATCTATGTATGCCTAGTATATTACTTCTCGTGGAAACTTTATATTGATTAAGAAATTTGCCAGTTATAATGGCGTTACAATGAAATTCAAATAGAAAATTATTTTTAATGTTTAAATAATTAAAAATATTCCGATTAAAGCCTTGCGCAAGCTAAGCCTATATCAATCGAGATGCTTTACAAGTAGTTCAGTCTTATGCGCTCACTCACCAATCACTGGGTGTAGGTAATCGGAAAGTGGTCGCTTTATGGTGAAGGAGGTCAAATTGGCCTGAACTTATCAGTATACACTGCGTCTCTTCTTCGTCGGTACCCCTGACACAGTAACCATACGACTACAACACGCCTACAATTAACTCCCAGTATTTGCGTGCGACTGCGCATCTATAGAAGCATGATGCAATTACGACGCAACGCATTTTCGCTTTCTCCTCTTGACTATTTACCTACGCCGACTCCTGGACTTGCGTTAATCACGCTGTGTAATCTTGTCGCATATACAATCGATAATCTATTAAACAGATTTCTACGTGTGACAGCCACTTCGGTGTTGTAGCAGATCTGCAAAAAGACAAGACTAGGCCTTTGAACAGCAACTTATATATCCGTCTACGACAATTCTACTTATTCCGGAGCATCTAAACAAAGGAACAATAGCCAACGATACGGAGGACAGAGCAAGTAGCTATAAGCACTTTCAGACATACTTTCATAAACATTCATGACATTTTTCGGTGAAGGCTTTTCTGGCCCTGATAAAGGCCCCTTAAATATTTATTTTCCGATTTCTTCTTTGTCTTTTTATTCACGTCGCACGGCACTTACTTACAGCTGGGGCGATTTAAAATTTGGTGATCGCGCCAAGATCGGAGAGAAGTAAGGCTGTTAAAAATTGTTTTGATAATACAAATCTTTGCAAAATAATTTAATCTGAATAAATTTTTTAGCGGGAGTCTTGGGTGTACATTGTAAAATCCGACTTTAGCACATTTGATTGCAGGATCATACTGGTCTTCTAATCCTGTTTGTGAATATTTCTGAGTCAAAGTCTTCTGTGCTAAAATCGCTCAAAACTTATCTCGCTTATGTGCTTGTACCACATTCTGCGTTCAATTTGTGTTCAAACAGTAGAAGCAGATTTTGTCTAGCGTTTAGATATTAGTTTGTAACATTTGCAGAGTACGTATGTTTGAAATTTAAAAAAATATATATTCAAGTCCTTTTATGCATTTTATGCCCTGTTATTCGCTTCCAAAAATGAACATCCTGAATTATAAATTATCTCAGTGTCCATCCGCCGGTCTCACATGTGATAACGTTAGACTATATACTTTTGAGAGATCTATTTCAAATTTGAGTAAAATCCTTGACAGAATTGTTGATGACAGGACCAATTCTAATAAAACCGGGGGCAACACCTTAACCAGTATAAACAACAATCAAGACCACCTCGATTATTCAGTCGATATTCTCGAAAAAATGGTGCTATAATCGTCAAAAGTATTTTTTTATAATTTTCGAAATTGCCCGCATCAGTCGGAGAATTTATCAAACGGATGCCAGTTTCCTTCCTTAGATAACCACAATCAACAAGAGAACAATTTCTATTCTTCATGCCCAAAAAAGATCAACTTTCAAACGCTTATTGCTGAATATTATGTTGATTCCTTTCGTCCACGCAGGATATGCCACATGTACAGCAAAACCTGTTGTGTCGTAGATAGAGGTGCTGCAGTTTCAGTTATCAAGGGTGATTCCATGGCCGAGGTATCTCTAGGTACTCTACTCGCAACAGCTAAGGGGGAGCTCATTCCTACTTTTGGTTGCCAGCATCAAACTCTCAATATCGGTTTACGACGTGATTTTTCTCATAACATTAACGTCGCCACGGGCTCGCACAATTCATTTGATCTTGATTTGCAGTTAAAATATCGGCTCATTGTTGATCTTGTTAATAAAAAGATCATTGACCCCAGAGCGGGCTTCAGCAATGTTTTTTGACACTTGCCAACGAACTTTTGGGATTACAATTCATAGAGCCAAACCCAGTGCATCATTCAACGGAGATATCAACAGCTCCTCGGTAGCACAAGTTGTTTTTCGATCTCAGAATGTCAGGCCTACCAGTCTTCAACACGATGCACCATATCATCACAATAGAACAACATATCACACTTAAAAATGACCGATAGTCCCTACTTAGCTGAAAGCTGACCAAGAGGAGCTTTCGAGATTTATGGATGATGGAATTATCAGACCATCGAATCGTGCATGTATGTCATCATTGCATTTGTTCTCCAAATCAAATGGATCATACAGAGCTAGTGTAGATTATCACAAGTTCAATTCTGTGACGAAATTCAACGCATATCGCATTCCCGATATAAAAAGCTTGTTTGCGAAACTCAGCAGTTGCAATTACTTTTCAGTGATTGACCTTATGCAAGACTAGCAAGATATCCCGGTAGCACCATAAGATATCACTCCTTTTGGCCATTTTGAATACCTTTTCATGCCTTTTCGTCTTAACTCAGGCATTTCAGAGTTTCATGGATGACATATTCCGCGATGATGACCCTTACTGATGTAATAGCTTGACAACATAATTGTTTACAGTCCAGACCTAGAATCTCACGCCAAGCATTTAAGAAATATACTCATGCACTTATCAAATCACGGACTCAAGGTCAATTGTAACAAGACGCAGATTACAACTACATCCGTGGAATTCCTAGGACATCATATTATTCATCAATGTATACAAACCTTGCTGTCAAAGGCAAATTCCTTCACGAATATTAAATCACCCAAGATTTTAACTTAGTTTCAGAAAATTTTGGATTATTTAACTATTATCACAAGTTACTTCCATGCCGATAAAAACATCTGTATTCGTTAAGTAGGCACCTGCGGAATCGAATAAGACTTAGCAGAAACTCCATCATTTCTAGGTCGTCTAAAGACAAAGAACTACTTTGTCTTGCCACCAACTCGTTAGTAAATAATAAAATGCTAACACATACACAATTTCAACGAAAATTTCTACTCAAAATCGCTGCTTCTGAATTTGCTACTGGGGCCACTGTGGAGCAAGAAATCGACGGAGTTCAGAGGCTTGTAAGTTTTTACTCGCGTATTCTGCAACCAGTAAAAATAGATACGGCACCTTCCTGTCGAGAACTTTTCACAATCTAAGAGACAGTGCGCCACATTATCAGCACAATTTGCAGTCGCAGATTTGTAGTTTTAATAGATCATGCACCATTAGTTATCGTATTTTAATATGCGAGTTCAACAGTCGCAAAGTACAATAACAGCTGTCACATATGAGGGAACGCGCACTCGACATCTTTCATGTAAAAGACGAACAAAACATTATTGCAGATGAACATTCCATACCATGCGCCTCACTACAACAAGCTTCGATTTCGCCATTCTCGGCCAACTCCTGACTCTCAGTGAACATGCACTTTCCCATCCCTCCTGCGAATAGAACAGCGATGTTATACTCATATTCAAAAATAAGTAGCTCGTCATCTCGCTAAGTTTTTATGCGGACTCCGGGATGATGTACCCATTCTTTACTTCACGGGTACGAAACATATCAAGTCAGTTTTACCAACTATACTTCAGAGGAAGATTTTACACTTCAGCCAATCTATTTCTCACCCAGGTTGTAAAACGACGGTCAAACTTCTCACAGATCGTTTCTGGATTCATAGCCTCAGGAATAACGCTAAGCGATTTGTCTTCGAGTGTGTTATATGCCAGTAAAAATGATCAACTGCCACATTCATTCTAAATTGGAACATTTCCTAACTAAGTCACGTCTAGCCATCATTCACATCAGCATAGTTTATTTGACTCAGGTTCAAGGTTTTAGCTGCCTATTAACAATGATTGATAGATTTATCTGATGGCTTGAGGCTTTACCTCTTGGCACCATATCTGCAGATGAAGTCACTAATGGTTTTATCTGTGTATGTGTTGCACGTTCCAACTAGATCATTACTGAAAGAAGCCCTTGCTTCTTATCCGAACGATTCAAAACTACCTTGTGGTTAATGAGATGCACTCTACGTTAGACGACAGCCTACCACCTCCATTCTAACGGTATGATAGAAAGAAAGCATAGGTAACACAAAGCAGCTTTAGCATTCTCGTCAATTAGTGGCAAATTGGTTGACGCATTACCCTTAGTCCTACTTGCTATTAAAACGTCTGTAACACAACTCTTGTATGACATGGACCTACGCCGACCTAATCAGCTCACAAGGTTATTAGCACTTGGATGACCCACAAATCGAAGCTTTTCGTTTTTGACTTCACTTTGGTAACATGTCTGCACAGCAACCGAGACATACTCCTCGGCCGGTTTTCGTGCATCTGCAGTACTCGTTCGTAATGACGCTGCTTTTGCACCATTGCCTCCAATGTTTCGCGGTGCTAACCTGATTTTGTCCAGGCAGCCGAAATATTTCATAATCATTCAATATGCAAGACCTACATCGGTAAGCATAGGCAAGTTAAAACCTTTTATCGAAGCGCCTTACCCTGGCGAAATATAACCTTTAACATACGTTTTAAGCTCTACATGTTTACAATCTCAACGTAATAATAAATTAATTTGTATGAGGCGTAACTGATAAATTGAATTTTACATTAATTTTTTGTTATTCTACGTATCAAATTTTAACTTTTTGCGCTCCACTTGCGCCATATTTCACGTGACATGATCTCTATGGATCCACATGATTCATTACTTTTCACACACTTAATTGTGTCATATAGTATAACCAGCTGTTCCTAGCTAAAAATTGCGTAGCATTTTGTAATAGTTCTTCGGAATTGTGACATTTATACGGCAATGTTCTCGTACCTGTTTCTTCTTTTCATTTTATTTCATATATTCATTTTCACATCATACTGTTGCGACGTATGACTCACACCTGAGCTCACATGCCTATTTTTGTATGACCAGCTACTTAGAGCTAACGCCTTCTGTAGCAATATTAAGGAGACAGCGGCTTCATATCTTGGTATAGGCCATTATCATGCATATCGAAACTTCATCAGTTACAGAGTGTATATTCACTATGAATATCACGACCAAAACGTCGAGTACACACTAGCTGCTTTGGTCGTATTTGAACTCTCGTTGACAGCGATTTAGCCTTTCCAGGTTTCAATTTAAGCCTGACAATTTCGGGGGAAATTCATTTTTCAATTTTCACGCTGTGGTGTTCAATACTTATCACATTACTCCATTTACAATTTCGCGCTATGACCGGCCATTACAGCTAACAATTTGTGCAACAATTCATAGATGTCATTTGGCATTACATCATTCTTGAAGCAATCAACAAGTATGCAGCAGCCCAGTATTACAATACATTATTTATTAAATATAGGCGGAAAAATAACCAAATTCGTAATTGGGTTCGACCTCTGCTCTACATTATTAATCAAGCCTCGTCAAGAGGAATTTTATTACTTAAACCCCTTTTTTCTCAGAGAGGAAAATAATGTAACGGCTCAGATAATGCGTAGATATATTGTCAAAATCAGTTTCAAATTTTAATATGCTCAACCAATTAAACACGCAAAATTGCCGTTGACCAACTGCGTGTGATTTCGCATCTATATTAGCACGATGCAATTACCACACAACACACTTTCTGCTCTACTCGCTAAGTGAGATTGTTGTCGCTTTCTTCTTTTGACTGAATTTCTACGCCGAATTCTGGACTTGCAGTTACCATTCTGTGTCAGCTTGTCGAATAGTCTTCAGTCACGCCAAACTATTTGTTGTCGCACACACAGTCATACGTAATCGATCGTATATTAATCGGATTTCTACGTATGCCAGTCACCTTGGTGTTACCGCAGATCTTCAACAGGGCAAGACTAGGTCTTTGAACTGCAACTAACCTATCCGGCTTCGACAATTCTACTTATTCCGCTGCATCTGCACAAAGGAAACCAGAAAACGACCCGCAGAACAGGACAAATGTCTGAATGGACTTCCAGACATCTTCACATTTCAACCATTCACGGAATTTGCCCGTGAACGATATTCTGTCTCTACTAAGTGCCACTCACAATACTTGCTTTCCGATTTCGTGTTTGTCTTCTTAGTAACGTCGCACGGCACGTATTTCCAGCTGTGGTGATTACAGTTTGCAAATGAATTAAGAAAAAAATAGCCTCGCATTGTAGATGGCCCTTGACAGGGCCAGAATAGCCTTCACCGGCAAATGTCGAGAAAGTTTATGAATGTTTGCAGTATTAAGGCACACAAAATCCCTTATAGACATTTACTCTGTCCTCCTGTTCGTTGGCTAGTGATCCTTTGACTAGATACACCTGAATAAATAGAATTGTCGAAGCAGAATATTTTAGTTGCTGTTAGAATGCATAGATTTTTCTTGTTAAAGATTTGCGGCAACACCGATTTAGCTGCCACACGTAAAAATTCGATTATTAGATGATCGATTTCGCATGACTGGATGCGCAGAAACAAGAAGATTGGCGTGATTGAAGACTATCCGACAAGATGGCTCAGCGTGCTAAACGCGAGTCCAGCTGTCAGCGTAGATAGTCAATAAAGCGGAGAAGACGAGAGCAATCAAACGAAGAGAGGAGAGTAGAATGTGTTTTGCGTGATAATTGAATCGTGCTTATATAAATGCGATATCACACGTAATTTGTCTACGATAATTTTGCGCCTTCTCATTGGTCCAGCGTATTAAATGTTAAATATTATTTTGACATTATTTCGGCGTATTTATCTAAGCAGTTACTTCAATTTCCTCTCTGTGAAAAAGAAAAGGTAAAAGAAAAAATATTAATCTTGGCGAGGTTTGATTAGCAGTGTAGAGCAGAGTTCGAACATAGTTATGAAACTTGTTATTATTCTGCACATAGTTAACAAAAATGTATTGTAATGCGGGGATGGTGCATACTTGTTAATTTTGCTCAACAATGATATGGAGCAAAATATCCACTCGTAACTGCTACACAATTTGTTAGCAGTAGGGGCTGGCTATACCGTGTGACGCGAAATAGAACAATTTGATAGGTTTCGAAAGGCACAGTTTGAAAATTTCAAAGTGGATTGCAACTGAATTTGCCAGGTTTGAGTTGTAACCTGAGCAATTCGGTTCGCATTCAATGAGAGTTCGGTACGACCAACGAAGCAGCGTGTGCTAGACGATGTGGTCTATAATATTCGTTGGTGAATGTGTAATGTGTAACTGATGAGTTTGCGGTATGCATCATAAAGGTCTTTATCATGATTTGAAATCAGTGTCTACCTAGTGTTGCTACACAAAGTGTTAACTTTAAGTAACTGATCATATCAAAATAAACACTTGTGGGCTAATGCGTGAGTTATAAGGTGAAACAATATGATGATAAAAATTATACATCTTTTAATTCGAGTATCACATTCTGTTCTGATCGCAGAAGAGATTGTGTACGTGCAGGTTTACTGAGAGTCACAGCGTTGGCTGAGAATGGCGAAATCGAAGGTGGTTGTAAGTAGGCGTCTGGCCTGGAAAGTGCGTCTGCTATACTTTTTTGTTCGCCTTTAACATTAAAGAAGTCGAATTGTCGTTCACTCAGACGTGACAGCTATCTTTCTAATCTGACAGGGTATTTTGCAACGGTTGAAGTCGCATTTCGAATTGCGCTAAATAAAAATGCACGTTCTGTAAAAACATAAAATCTGCTGCTGCCAATGTTGCTGATTTAGTGGCGCACTGTGTCATGGATGGCGAGGAGTTCGCGACCGGATTGTGCCGTGTCTAGTTTTTACTGATTGCAGAGTACTCGAGTAAAAACTGAAAGGCCACCGAACTCCGTCGATATGTCGAAATGGTTCTAGTATCAAATTCGGAAGTATGGGTTGTGAGCAGAAAATTTTGTTGGAAGCCCGGATGAGATAGCATTGTAGCATTTGCTAACGAGTTGATAGCAAGACGGAATAATTCATTATCTTCCGGCAACCAAGAAATTATGGAATTTTTCAATTCTGTAGGTACCTACATAGTGGATAATATTGTTTTGTTAGGCGGGGAAGGAATTTGCGATAGTAGTTGAGAACTCCCAAAATTTTCTGTAATTTCTTTATTGACTTGGGTGACTTAATACTATTGATAGAATTTGTTTATGACTGCAAATGTTGTATAGATTAACGTGTAATACGATGCCATATGAAATACACGGATGTAGTTGCAAACTGCGTCTTGTCACAAATGATCTTGAGTCCGTGATTTGAGAAGTGTGACAGGAAATTTGGTAGATGCGTGGCATGAGAATCTAGGTATGGACTAAAAACAGTTATGTCATCAAGGTGTGCCATAAGGTAAGCGGTGTCATCGTGTAGTATGTCGTCTATGAAACTCTTAAATATCTGTGTGGCACACCTTAAATAAAAATGGCATGTAAAGATTTTCAAAAAGGCCAAAATGAGTGATGACCGCTGTTTTTCAATATTTTCTGGCACTACCGAATTTTGCTGGTAGGCTTGTCGAAGGTCAATCATTAAAAATTAATTGCTACCGTTGAGTATTCAAAACAAGTTAGTTACATTTGGAATGAAGTATGCGCCGGATTTCGTCTTAGTTTTGAGCTTGTTTTAATCTACACAGGCTCTCTATTTATTTGGAGACCAAGTGAAATGTTAATGCACATGAACTTCTAGATGGTCTGATGATTCCCTCTTCCAATAGTCTTGAAAACTCCTCTTTGGCAGCTTTTAGTTTAACAGGAAATAGCTGTATCTTTTAAGTGCGATAGGTTCTCCTGTTGTGTCGATATGGTACATCCTGTTAGAGACACGTAACTCTGACTTGCTGAAATCGAAAATCTATTTGTATTCTCGAAGAGCTGTTGACAGATCTGTCGAATGATGCATTGAAGATGGTTGTATGATTTGTAACTCCAAACGTTCCGAGACAAGTCTCCAGAAACTAAGCCAAAGTCCGGTGAAGGGGCCAATGACCTTTTTTATTAGCAAGATCAACAATGATCCGATATTTCAAAAGGAATTCAAGGCCTGTTATATTGTGTGAGACCGTGGTGAGGATGAAGTTGTGAGAAAATTTACGTTGTAATTCTTTATTGAATTGGATTGGTCTGCTCCTTAACTGTTGCGAGTAGAACACCTAGAGATATCTAGACTATGGAATCACCCTTGAGAACAGAATCTGCTGCACCTGTGTCTATAATGAATTCTTTTCCGGTTTTGAAATTTAGAAGATGCTGAATATCATTAGATTTTTTGGCTGGTTCATATAAGCAAATTGCCGGATCATTAAAAATGACATTATCGGTTTTTCTGTCTATGTGGTGTCCTGCATGGGCGAAATGAGTCAACATAAACTTCTGCAATATGCGTTTGAAAGTTGATCTATTTTGTGTTGTTGATTGTGGTCATCTAAGGAAGAAAACTGGCATCCGTTTGATAAATTCTCCGACTGATGCATGCAATTCATACAGTTATAGAAATAATTTTGATGATCATAGCACAATTTTTTGGAGAAAGTCGACTGAACGATCGATGTGATCTCGATTGTCATTTATACTGATTTAGACGGTGTTGATCCGTGGTTTAGTTAGCATTTGTCTCGTCTATGACGATTCTCTCATGGTCTTTACTCTAATCTGAAATAGACCTCTCTGTGGAGGATGTTAAATCCTCCGCCTTATGTAAAATAACATTGACTGATAAATTTAAACCACCATAGCTGATTGTAACGAATTTTATTTAAAAAGAATTTTTCCTTTTTATTTTCCAGAACATTCTTCGTTTAAATACTTGATTTCAAATTGTGCACTATTTTCAGTTTTCGAGTATCTCGCTACGTGACTGGTATTGTAATTTTGGTCTGCTGCATTTTAACATTTTCTCTAATAAACGAATATTTCATCATAAAATATTTTGCTCCATCAATTGCCTTTTGTTCTAATATAAAACAAAAGGGAAGAGGAGCCTTGGAACGGGTATATTTGATTTTATCGTTGGTTCAAATATATACCTTTCTAGATTAAGTGCTGTGTGGAACAGCCTTCCAACTTTCGCTTTCCGATTGCCTAACAGTAAGTATCGATTTAATTGTTATCTCATATATTCATGGATACCGATATTAAATTTGAGGACACAAGTAGGTTAGTGCAGGACATAGTGGACTTGAACGTAAGTGACACAAATAATCATATAAGCCTATCAGACTCTACTGTGAATTTTAGGACTTCCAGCGATCTGGCATCTATGGGGCTTACAGACTCGAATAGGTTAGGGCCTCAACAAAATTTGGCGACCGCGCCAGTCCAAGAAATTTTAAGTCTACCACAGTGTAAATCAGAAAAACATTCAAGTTGGGTAGGAGATGCCCAAATGATGTTCATTGCTTATAATATCGTGAACCCTATTGAGAAATTTGTTGCAGCATGGATGGCATTGCCTGAAAATTTCCGAAATGCTTTGGAAAATTTCAGAGACAGAACTGTGGAAGAAAAGCCGTACAATGCTTTTGAGTTATTAATGGCTGAAATTCACAGAGATATCAGCCTGGAAGATCAGCGCAAATGTGCGAATTATTACGCTTAGAAAAATGGGGCGTCAACTACCGTCCGAATTTTATGAACGCCTTTGCACAAAAGCTTCCAGGTTGAATATATCTAGAAATGTAGTCAACTTTATTTTACACCTGAGGTACCAATTAGGCTTAGAACAACATTGGAAGTATTTGACACAATGAGCATAGATTGGCCAACAAAACTCAGAGGGTTAGACGGCGTGTATAAACAGCAAGAACCACAAGTACATGCTATAATAGCAGATTCTGTAACGATGCAGCCAGTCAGGACAGATACCGAAAACAACCTGACTATACAAGAAACCTTGCGTTTCTTATGTAGAGAAGTTGCTAGCTTGCGTAGTGATATTGCACAACTTCAGAGTCAGGATAGATATACTAGACGTCGAGGGAGTCACTCGCGTCAACGCTTCGAAGGGCCACGCGGATGGTTTAAGGCACATTGCGAATACGGACGCAGCGCGAAGTGCCAAGGTGAGAATTGTATTTACCCGCGATTAGGTGGACCCAGATGGAAAGAAAGCACAAAACCGGTTGAGAGAAATCCATCACCGGGAAAAGGACAAAACCCCCGCTAGTAGGAGCCGTAGGGGGGTTCCAATACAAAGGCTCCCAGATATGCCTTTAAAGGGCATACTCAAAGCTAAAGATGCGAATAGAGCAAATAGCACCGAGATAGAAGGCAAGAGAGTCCGATTCTCACTAAGCGGAGATCTGGAAAACATTGCCGGATTGTCCAGCAACAAAATCATTATTAAGGATGAATTATCTGGATTAGAATTTCTCATTGATGCGGGTGCTGAGGTAAGCATAGTTAGGTCAGACGTGGTGGAAGCAGATTGCCTCACATTTGATTATCAACTATGGGCCGCTAACGGTAGTCCGATTGGAGTAAAAGGGATGAAAGTAATGTCGGTAACATTAGGCCAGAAATCTTCCTTCCGATGGAATTTTCTAGTAGCCGATATCAAAGACCATATCATTGGCATGGATTTCTTGACACATTTCAAGCTGACATTAGACCCCAAGGCTAGGACTATCGCAGAAGGCATAGGGAAAGCAACACGTACTAATTCTAACACGTCGGCAGTTAGAACAGTCCTCTTACCTCGTCCATCAGTCGCACATGACTTTGCCGATATAATCGAGAAGCACCTAGCAGTGTTTCAAACTTTCAGCGCCAAAAGGATAGGTTTGAAGACAGGAGTAGAACACCAAATAGAATTGGTGGCTTCATTGCCTTTTTCACCGAAGGCACAACCATTGGCACAACACAAGCAACAAGTTGCTTTGTCAGAATTTCACCAATTGCGCGAAGAGAGGATTTGTAGAAGGTCAAATTCCAATTTTGCTTCCCCAATAGTGGTAGTTCCCAAACCTGAACCGGGTCAATGGAGGGTTTGTGGGAATTATCGTCTATTAAACTCAGTGACGAAGGGTGATTCTTATCCTCTCCCTAACCAGAGTACTTTGCTCCGAGATATAATGGGATATGAAGTTTATTCAACTTTAGATCTCCAGAAAGCGTATTATCAGGTACCAATGGAGGAAAGTTCGATACCATTCACCGCAGCCTGATTTCCAGGAGGGGGATCGCATGAATTTCTTCGAATGCCTTTTAGTTTGAAAAATGCCAGTCAGAAATTCCAGCGTTTGGATGAAGAAATCCTTCAGAATTGTCCATTTGCGAGAGTATATATAGACAACATAATAATTTTTAGTCGCTCACGAGACGAACATCGTACGCATTTGGAAACGGTTTTGACCAGGCTGGAACAATATGGATTATTGGTCAAACCTAATAAGAGTAATATCGGTTGCTCTTCAGTTAAATACCTTGGTCATATTCATTCCAAAGACGGAATTAAGCCTTTGGAAGATAAGATCCAAGTTATAAAGGACGTAACAGAACCCCGAACCGTAAGCCAGTTGCGAAGGTTCTTGGGAATGATCAGCTATTATCGTCGATTCATTCCAGGTCTAGCCGGAATTCTTGGATCGTTAACAAGCCATCTCACTCGTGAAAAGAGCACGATCAAGAAGTCTTGGCCTATAAACTTGAGTCAAGAAGACCGAGAAAATTTCCAAAAGGCCAAGGATATGTTAAGTGACGTAACCACATTAGCACCTGTAGATTGGGAAAAACCTTCCGAACTAATCACAGATGCCTCAGATGTTGCATTAGGGGCAGTGCTACAACAAAGAGATCAGGACGTAGTAAGACCGATTGGGTTTTATAGCCGTAAGCTTAATGATCGAGAAAAACGTTATGATACGTTTGGCAAAGAGCTTCTAGCAGTGTATGCCGCAGTGCTACACTTCGAGCATTACTTAGACGGGCATAAGTTTAAGTTATTGACCGATCATAAGCCATTGATCAGCATACTTGGTAAAACAGCTAGGCTTAATTACTCTCGTAGAGTAAATTCCCAAATAACACGGTTAGCAGAGTTCGATTTCACTGTGTCTCATATTGCTGGCAAAGAGAATGTGGTAGCAGATGCACTTAGCCGACCGAATGAAGCTGATGTCGAGCTGATATTTCAAGGTCCATTGAAAAATTTAGATGAATCAATGCACGATTTCGTTAGTCAAATCGAGGAAGCGCAAGGATCGGATCCCTTTACATTAGTATTGTCCAAAAGGACCAGGATATGTTCGTAAGCTCAAAAGTGGCAAGTGGTTGTTATGCGAAACATCTAGAAGTCAACCACGACCATATGTGCCATTGGAGTTACGGGCCAAGATTATCCAAGTGTTACATGACATGGGTCATCCATCCATTAAAGCCACCATTCGATTAATCAACGACATATACGTATGGCCGCACATGTCTAAAAACATACGGGTATGGGTAAGAGCCCGTGCCAAGTGTCAAACGTGTAAGGTGTGGAGACATACCAGAACCGAGATAAAGAACATTGGAATACCAATCGGACGGTTCAGACACGTACACATAGACATTGTCGAGATGCCTGAAGTTAATGGAAACAAATACTTGCTGACCATGGTAGATAGATTTAGTCGTCAATTTGAAGTGGCGATTTTAAAAGACATGACAGCGCAAGAAGTCTTGTTCGCGTTTCTACATAATTGGATATCGCGTTATGGTGTTCCGGAAAAGGTCACTAGTGATCGTGGTAGTCAATTTATGTCAGAGCTTTTCGTAAGATCCCTCAACATCATGGGAACCACTATAATACATACTAGCGCGTATAACCCACGAGCGAATGGGATGGTAGAAAGGCTACATCGTGAACTGAAAGCTGCATTAAGGTGTACTAGTGGAACAAGCTGGATACACGATCTTCCTATAGTACTACTCGCCATGCACAACAGATATAGGGCACAATTAGGAACTTCCATAGCAGAATTGGTTTATGTAGAACCATTAAGATTGTCTGGAGATCTTCTAACAGAAACTCCAAATAGTCTTTATTGGGCTTCTAGATATGTAGATTGGTTTGTAGGAGCGCTTAATGATAAGATGTGTCGGTTGGCCCCGACCAAGACTAGAAAAGATAAAACCAAATGCTATGTGTCCTCTGATTTAAAATCGGCTTCGCATGTGTATATAACTAATGAGAATATTTAGAACTGCCTAACACCATTTTATAAAGGACCATACAAGGTCAAGAGGATGACTGACAAGAATGTCATCATAGAAATAAATGGCACTGAGGATTGTGTTACGTTGGATCGTTGCATTCCCCAGTTTATCTGGATAGGCGGTATGACTGAATTAACAGATGCGTTGAATGACCGTTCCATGGGCGAATCTGATGTGTGCAATCCCACCATACAGGCACATAATGAAATGCAGAACTCTGAAGAAGCGTTGTCTAATATAGCAAAATCTTATTCTACTGAATCACAGCATGAAAACTATTTGTCGATACCAGATGATTTTGAAGAACCAGTGAATGTTGTACCGGGCAAGATGACGACGTCAGGGGCGCCAGTATGCAAAACTCGTTCTGGAAAAGTGCCTCGTCAGCCGAAGAACTATGATTACGTCTATTACTAGACGCCTTTTTTTTGAAAAGGTGGTGTATGTAGAGGATGTTAAATCCTCCACCTTATGTAAAATAACATTGACTGATAAATTTAAACCACCATAGCTGATTGTAACGAATTTTATTTAAAAAAAATTTTTTCTTTTTATTTTCCAGAACATTCTTTGTTTAAATCCTTGATTTTAAAATTTTGCGCTATATTCAGTTTTCTGAGTACCTCGCTCCGTGACTGGTATTGTAAATTTTGATCTGCTGCATTGTAACATTTTTCTCTAATAAACGATTACATCATCATCAAATATATTTCTCCATCAATTGCCTTTTGTTCTAATATAAAACAAAAGGGAAGAGGAGCCTTGGAACAGGTATATTTGATTTTATCGCTTTCCGATTGCCTAACAGTAAGTATCGATTTAATTGTTATCTCATATATTCATGGATACCGATATTAAATTTGAGGACACAAGTAGGTTAGTGCAGGACATAGCGGACTTGAACTTAAGTGACGCAAATAATCATATAAGCCTATCAGACTCTACTGTGAATTTTAGGACTTCCAGCGATCTGGCATCTATGGGGCTTACAGACTCGAATAGGTTAGGGGCCTCAACAACTCTAAAGTGGATAGCCTAACGTCATCAAATGTGAGACCAACAGATGAGCACTGATATAATTTAGAATTCGGAATATTCATGTTTGGAATCGATTTACAGGATTAAAGAAAGCATAAATAGATTTATATATACAGAGAGAAAAAATTAAAACATACGGACCAAGCTAAAAAACGAAAGAGCTAAACAAAATCTTCTTCCACTGTTTGAACAAACATTGAACGCTGAATGTAAAACAAAAGCACGTAGGCGACAAAATGTTTGACATATTGAACCAAAAAAGGCTTCGATTGATAAGACAGGACGATCCCGTGACGAAATCTGGGTAGTGGATATGCTACCATCGGTTTATATTGTACACCCAAGTTTCCCGTCCAAAAACAAATTTATTTAATTTAAATTTTTGCTCAATGATTTTATTATCAAAACAAGTTTTAACAGTAGTACTGCTCTCCGATCATGGTGCCATCTGATATTTGTAACACTGTGGCTGAAAGGAACTACAGAGCGAAGTTACTTAGAAGAACAATGAGGAAAGGGGGAAGGCAAGTACTGTGAGTAGCCCTTATCAGGGACATGAAAGTATATAAAAGTTTGCAGTGTGAGAATATCCAAAAATCCTTCTAGACACGTGCACTTTCCTTCTATTCGTTCGCTCGTGATCCTATGAGCAGATGCACCTGAATAAGTAAAATTGTCGAAGAAAGTTATGTTAGTTGCTGTTCGAAGGCCTAGACTTGTCTTGTTGCTGATCTGCTGCAACTGCAAGGTGGCTAGCACACGTAGAAATTTGATTAATAGATGACCGATTACGTATGACAGGATGCGCAGCAATAAGAAGATAGGCGTCACTGAACACTTTCCGTCAAGATGGCACAACGTGGTAGTCGGCGTTTATAGTCAGTGATGCGGAGAAGTAGACACCAATCACACGTATAGAGCAGAGCAGAATGTGTTTTGCGTGGTTATTGCATCCTGCTTATATAGATGCGAAATCGACGCAATTGGTCAACGATAGTTTTATGCAATCTCATTCGTCCAGCGTATTACAATTTGAATATAATTTTGACAATATGTCAGGGAATTAATCTGAGCCCTAACAATTATATTATAAATGACCGCAATTTGTATGCAACAGAAAGAATGACAAGTTATTAGGTAATAATGAGCATGAGTAAAATTTAAAAGTATTATTCTAAACCGGGTTAACCAAAATTGTGCGTGGCCTATAGTACCGAAACGAAATTATTCAAAAACTCATCTACATCTAAATCAATTTGAATTAAATGGCAATATTTCAAGGTCAAGTTATTGCATTAAAACCAAAGATAATAGCTAAATAGTCTACTAAATATTTTTGAAAAGTGACAAATTACAGCAGAGCTCTGTTAAAACAAAATAACTTCAAATAAGGAAATAAACAAAATGTAGATAAAAATAATATGATGTTACATATACATAAGTTATCGATCAATATCCGTAGGTCAATCAATGAGATAATTTCAAATTATAAAAGAAGAGCATTGCAATGACACGCTTGCCGAGTAATTTGGTGAGTACATGATCCAATTTCCACACCGTATTATTAAAACCGTGCACGTATGTTCACAAGAGGTGATGATTCTGATACTTACGATTGATGATTTTGGCATAAATCCAGAATGTCTTAGCTGAACTGATAGTTTTCGGATAAATGATTGAGAAACACACAAAATATAAATCCAGAGTGTCTTAGCTGCACTGTTAGTTTTCGGATAAATTATTGAGAAACACACAAAATATAAGTCCTGGCTTTGAGCGTTAAATCACAAAAATCCACTGCATGTTAATGGTTTATTACGCGCGGGTGTATTATTATTAAACAAACCCCTATTAGTTACAAATAAATTTGCATTCACGAAATCTTAATTAAAACTGCTTGAAACTAACAAAGATTGTTTCTAAAATCACAGTTAAGAGAATGATTGTCCAAAACCAGAATTCGTATATAGGTGACCCTAAGGAAAACCGGATCTGATGAAATTGATACTCGTTGGGTTGTAACGCGGAGCCGCGCGTTACATGATGATGCTTTCATAATATTATTTCTTGAATTTATTTCAACTGACATTCTTATTAACCTGGTCAAAATATTTTGGTTGCAAATGAATTAACGTTTACAGCCTTCTCAAAATATCTTTTGGATAGTTACTTGTGAGTGACTAGCCAGGTCAGAATTCTCGGTTTAACAATATTTAAAGGTTGTTTTATGTTCTACTCTTCTAATCTTAACTGGTGCGTTGATTCCCCTACACAAGCCAACGTACAGTCTCTGCAAGTTATTTCACACAATACTCAAGAATTCAAAGATTATATTAATTCTTACTGATTTTGTAGTTTATTGCCTAAACTGAATGTTTGATTATTTAATGTTATTATTTTTCTAGTAAATTTTGAGTTTGATTTGATAAATATAAAGCAGTAGAATCTTGAAAATCACCATAGGACCCTGTTAATAATAGATTTAAAATTGAATTGAAATATAAAAATATTAGGATCCAAATAAGGAATAGAAACTTCGAAAAATTCGGGGACTTGAAATACCTTGTAAAGTACGTAATCTAAGTTATATAGAGGAAACGATACGCCAAATTATATTTAGAAAAGGAAGACATACAAAAACCTGTAAATAGTGTCAAACCCAGAAAACTGACTTAGCCAGGCAATCAGGATTTGGCTACTAGATCGGTTTTTCTATTTGTTACCGTAATAAATTAAAAAGGTTAAAAAGAGTCAATTTAAAATTAAATTGAAAATAATGTTCTGAATGTTTCAGGAGTTGTAAAATTTACTAAGCCAAATTTTAAGGTAGGCATTTGCTTTTAACTGGAAAAGAAGACTGGAGAAAACCAATAAATTACAAATTCAGAGTAAGAGATTAAATGTGATAGAGTAGCGACTAAATTTAATATTTTAATTTCTTTTATCCGCATTTCATTGTTTAATAGGGCTTCATTTAATCTATATTTCATTTTGAGTAATGCCTAACAATTCTTTTGAGATAACATCTGAAGAGTTCATTCGTGCATGAGGCCTGCTCGCGATTAATTTATTTATCCATCACTCCTTTGCCTTATCATACCATCTCATTGTAAAAGCCTTTGTAGTGTTGACGTATATTCAATTAGAGCTTAGCCTCAGATTTCCAATTTCATACGCGGATAGCGAGTTCAATTTCCTCTAGCATTTTCTTCTACGTAATAAAACAATCTAAACAGCCTAACTTATCTTACAAATCGGAGTTAATTTACTTACCGATTAAAATGGTTCTAATTTGATATGAGTCTAGATATGCCCTAAAACCGTTTACCGGTAAAAGAAAGCAATTTAATAATTTATTGAAATTTCAAAAGCTTGCCTATGATTTGGTATTTTTGACATGCATTAACTTGGTAAACTTAAGTCTATGTAAAATGATATTGGATATGTTTGCGTGTTATTTTAACAGTAATTGAATAACCGAATAATTCGTCTAAATATGATAGGTTAATTGACTTTATGACAGTACTCATATTAAACTAATGAAACTTGTCGTGCATGATCTAAATTTTCAAGTACAATGGTTTATATTGTGTAGAGTTATATGGATTTATGTATGTGTGTATATGTTAAAGGAACACTGGAATTGGTTAAAGGGAAGTTGCATTATCGTTTATAAGCGGATGAGGTGCTTTCTGTGATAAAATTTGTGTGAATTTTTAAGGAGCACTGAGAACGAGCAGTGTAAATTTAAGCACGCTGAGAAGAAGATTTGATGGTAATAACATGATAGTTTTGACGTATTAAGAAGCTGCGCTGCTGAATGTTGTTTTAAATTCTATTGCCTGCCGCTGGCCGTCAAATTATTTTTATAGTGTTACACCTAAAGCCACATCAGTAGAACGCTAGATTTTATGGCATATATTTTAATAACACTTTAAGGCGTTCAAACATAATATTATGTACAGAATCCAAACACCAACGCATTCTCAGCTTTGAAACTTTCATTCCATGAGGATGATAGTAAATGCTTGCTCCTAGTTGTGTCATCATCTGTATAAATGAACAATAGTATTTGCGCATATCACGAAAGCGACTTAATTCTTTGGTATTCTACGTTGTGGCAAAGTTTTCAATAACGTTGTACCTATCCTCCAGTGTACTTATAACCTCGTGCCAGATCTAAAGGAGACAATTTGCACAATATAATCAAAATTGAAAAAAACGGAAAACTGATGTCCGGAATGGAAAACATACTTAAAATTATTATGCACAGGTGAATTCTGTACTTTCTGATGATTTTCCTTGAACGTTTTTAATAACTATTCAAATGAAGGCTGCCAGCTTGATATAAGCAAAAGCCCCATTATATAAACATTCATTAGTATGAACTAGGCATTGTATAGGATTGTAAAGGAAATTCAGTATGTAGATCATTTTCGTCCTTATTGGGAACTCTTCAAGTATTGTCCAGAATTTTGCTACTGACGGGGCTAAAAAAGGGACACCTTTTATTTGGAATCTCTAAATCCAACACTACTCCGACCTATCGCACAACACCAAAATGATCCGTTATACACAAAGTTTTTGCTTCCAGTAGAGCCTATGTGGCATCCCTGAAGACATAAAATTCCGACTATTCATTCATAATCTGTCAATATAAACCAAAAACCAAGCTAACTGTGCAGGTGGTATTGAATTGAATATATATGCAATTTAGTAATCATTAACTGCGCGCATATTTATAAACATAATTTTAATTATGTTTGCGAGGTTGATATATGCATCAATCCCGTTATAAACATATTTGTTAGTATTAACTAAACACTAAACTAGGTTCGTCCTTGCTAAGAGCTCTTCAAGTAGTTTCCCGTATTTCTCCGTGAACTGTGCTTGAACCGGGTCATATTTTCTTCGGACACTGAGATCCAATCAGCTACGTCATTCTGCCGCACACTGCAAACAATTTTCAGTTGTATACTTATGAAAAATGACGAATATCAATTCTCATCTGAAATCACTATTACAACTTAGAACATCTCGTAAATGTTCGTGCAACGATCAAGGCGATAAAGGGCAATAAAGACACAATAAAAAGCAAAGGACAAATTAATATCCTTACATTCTGCTACGGATCAGTTGAAGAAGTTTAAATAGAAGAAAATCGCATCCGTCTGTAAAAGAGATTAAAAATACAGGTCATTGAGTGCAAATGCCACGGAGAGGAAACTTAACAATGTTCGACATTCACTTGCGTATTGTCGAAAGGCCAGTGTGAAGGGCATCCATCCATAGATTTTTTTCAGTTGTAGCGTATGTGAGATCGGGTTAGAAATAAATTTCCAACTAGCCACCTCAGTCTGTCAAAATAGAACAGACACAACAAGAAATGGAGAAGTGGTATTGAATTGTTAATTTATACAATTTAGCAATCATTGATTGCGCCGGGAATAATAAATTTGATTTGATCAAGGTTTCGAACTTGATATAAACACAATCCCATTATATTAACATTTCTCAGTATAAAGAGGGAAGGCTTACCCGAAACCTAAGTCAATCTATAAGTGAATATGATTTTAGTTTTCAGCACGTTGGCGCAATCAATGGAGTCACAGACTCCAAAGCAAACATGTGCTTGTTCGAACCCTGTCCAAGTAAAAATTCTGGACAGTAATTGAAGTTTCTAATTAGTACGAGCCCAGTCTACTCGTTGAGTTGCTAATGAAACCTTGTACATTGAAAAATATGTATATAATAGGATCGGTGTTAATATCAAACACTCAACCTAATTAAAATTGGTGTTATGACCACCCGATTAACCAATGATGTTAAATTTCGAATAATGTTCGCATAAGATTTTCGTACGGGCACGCTTTTTAATTATTATGTCGGGTTCCGACGTCAACTGAAATATATGGACCAATTCATATAACCAGACGTAATGTTATTAATTTTTGTTAGACAAAATTTCGTCTGAGAGCCAGTTTTTAACTATTCTCGATATAAATCCAGCGGATAAGAACACAATGCTAGTTTAATAGTATAGCTACAACATCTAACAGCAATACAATAAGTTATGATATATATTTGTGAATGATGAATGTGTTTGGCTGCATTATGCAACTTTCTTCCGCATACGCCCTTGTCTCGTCAAAAGTTTCGAATTTCATTTGAGCATGAACAATATTTTAGATACAGTTGCTAAATTAATAAAATTCTTTTGAAATGCAAGCTTCCTGTGAGCAAAAACAAAAAGACATTTTATCAGATATAAGAAATATTTCTTTCGCATTGTCTTCTCAAATATCTACTAATGAACATATCTTTATATATAAATTCGAAAGCAAAACATGATAGAAATATGAGAACATAGAGAGAATGTGAAAAACAGAAACCAATCAAATTTCGTGCGTCACATCCAGTTCAATCTCAATTCTTGTACGTGCTTCTTCTGCTTACATAAATTCGGCTGCAATTTGTTTATTCATGAGGCTTCGTATGTTGCTAGCTCCCTTTTGTTTTTGCAATTAGTAATTATTTTGAATGCTACGTCTGGAGAACATACGTGCGATGTTTCGATGATGTGTTGCGCAATAGCGCACGTGTATTCACCATTTGATTTAAAACAGGCGTTTAAGTTGCAATGTTCTCTCATTCGAGTAATTAACCGTCTGGTCGATCGGCCTACGTAAGTTGATCGACAACTTGCGCATCTATATTGGTAAATAATATTTGATATCGACATTAACGGCTGTTTCTCTTTGATTTGTGGTAAAAGCAAGTGTGTTACACTAAATAATACTTGTAGTTTAGCTGCATTAAATGTGCGTGTTAATGCTGCTTCAACTTTCTTTTGTTCCATTCGAGAAACTGCATCCCCCTTAAATGAGATGTTTAGATAGACTGTTTTATTTTCTGGCCTATAATACGTCTATTTCTGTTTAATTCACCTTTTAATAATCGATCCACTAAATTGTCTGGGATATACATTAGACATTGAATCGTTAATTGCTTTTTTGTATTCATTTTCTTTAGAATCCTGACAAACCAATTTGCTTTCCAATTTATATATAAAGATATGTTCATTAGTAGATATTTGAGAAGAAATGTTTCTTATATCTGATAAAATTTCTTTTTTTTTGCACACAGGAAGGGTACAATGAAATCAATAAAAGTTGAAGTGTACAAGCTTCAATTTGGTATACATAAATAATGTCATTACCATTACACTAAAATTGTATTTTATTCACTCATATAAATTTAACAATAAAAGTGCTTAAAACTAACGTACGCCTACGATTATTAAAGACGCTGTAATCGACAGCTTCAGTCACGTTCATATAAAAAGTTGCAGCATTTCTACAAACGATTTTTGAAAACGACTTAATATACGATTCTGGTGTTTACGTGTAGCAGCCTTGCTAATTAGCATATCAGAGAACAATATAAATACATTTTCCATTTTTTGTTTAGATAGTCTTTATTCATTATTCAATTAGTGTTGGTTTAAGAACTAAGCTTTCTTGACATTTAATGCCCAACTCATGCCCTATTTTATATGGTATGCGAGTATAGCAACTCGCTGTTCCTCTTATACTTCTTTCGTGTACGATTCATTCTGAGTTATCCTATCTAAACTCTAGCTCTGTTGTTACCGGATACTTATCTTGTATATTTAATTATAGTGTAGGGCTATTTTGTGGGGTTCTTATCTCCCTACATAGGATTGGTAGCGGCTGTTGAGATCCATGCTTATGATCAATTCCCGGCCTTTTGCCCATGGGTGATGTGAGAAGGCTAATACGAATGATCACAAATGTATTGTGTACAACCTTGCATGGAAAACTCATAGTTAGTTCAAATTGACCGTGCTCTAGACGGCAACAAAACGAAATACTGTTACCAAAATTGAATTTCTTATACACAAGTCACAGTTAAACAAAAGTGTCCGTGCTCTAGACGGCAGCAAAACGAAACGCTGTTAACAAAGTTGGATGTCTTATACACAAGCAATTATTCTTTCACAAATGTCTGAATTGTGGTGAATATATGTAACCGATTGAAAATATATGATGATATGAATAAAGTAACTGGTACAAGTTGTCACTGATGATAAATATATTACAATCGTGTAAAAACTTCAATGAAAAAACTTCACAAATTATTAACCCACTTTTTGCTATGGTTTTAAATTATTTAATTATAATAATCCATTTTACTCTGAAATTCGGATAGGTATAATTAGATGCGAACAGTAAATCACTTGTATAAACTGCGAATAATCCAACGAAGAGAAATAAATCCACTATGACACTATAATCCACCGCATGTTCCCTGCGTATTGCGCGCGGGTGTGTTTATTTAATAAACAAACACAATTAATTACAGTTAAAATTGCAGTTCAAGAAACCTCAATTAAAACTGCTTTAAACTAACAGAGATTGTTTCTAAAATCACAGTTAAGAGAAATATTGTGTAAAAAAGAGTTAGATGATTTGACCTTAAAGAGTACCATTATTGTCAAAATTGAACATCGTTGGGTTGTAACGCGGAGCCGCGTGTTTAAATAGAACATTTACAAGTGTAACGACACAAATCAATCGCCGACATATTGCGTAAATTAAATTCAAATTTATTTACGTTGCACCAATGAGAAAAAAACAAATTGCCGTTTAACCACGTTTAACCACGTTTAACCAATAGTATGCAAGTACACATATTGCATGCTATTTAAGCACGGTAATTTACCATACAAGTCAGTTGTGGCATTTGCCTTCTACCTGCTTCAAGCGTGTGCGTTCTGTCGGCTGTCAATACGTATGCGCTCTGTCGGCTGTCAATCCCTACGCTGGTGATTTGATCGTTTCACCAACAACTAACTACATCCGTGACTCATCTTGTTGCGGGATACCGGAGAGACGAGCCAATTGAGTGCAGCACCTGCAGGACACCATCCACAACGCGATCACAGCTCAACCACGGGAGCGACAATCTCAACCAGAGTCCACTCAAGGCTCTAGGACATCTTCAAATCTGAAGACTTCAAGAGAACTCATTACCAGGCCCTCTTAAGGGCCCCCATATCAGTAATTAATCTCTATTCAGAGCACCTTAACCGAGTTTGTAACGTCGTACGGCATTTACTTGAAGCCGGGGCGTTTACAAATTGGCGACCGCGCCAGGATATTGATTATTGTTCTGATTTTTTTGGTATAAATAAAATTGACTTCCTTTTTCATCTATTTGGGGTAAAAATCGATTAAGATTTGCGTGATCGTGGTCATCTGTGAATTTTTTTGGGTATATATATATATTCGTGGTTTGTGTTGGGGGATATAATAATAGATTGACATTTGTGTTTTCTTTACCGTGATTGTGGTTTCTGGGAAATTGTTGGGTATATATTCGTATAATAATAACACATCGGCATCAAAGGCCAACGGGTCCTTTGTTCATCTTTTCTACGTACAAAACGGCACCTTACGTACTCAACAACTCAACTTCGGATTGTTGGAAACAGTGACTTCTTTGTTCTGCTCTTATTCAACTGTGGAAGCTGTTTGTGGGTAAGCGTTTCGTTAAAGTATACATTTTCATATTGCTTATAAATTTATGCTTTTAAGATCCCGTAAGATTGTTAAAATGTCAGGTCTAATTTTAGATATTGATGTTCCTGTTTGGGATGGAGATAGTGAGTTATTTTTTATGCGCGTAGACTCCACTTTCTCCCCGTTTCCTGATTATGACAGTCATCAAAAACTGTCGAAGGTTTTTGCTAAACTATCTTCTGAATTGCAGCGACAGATTTATCCTAAGCTTGAGGCCATTAGGAAGCTACCTAATCCCATTTTGGGCCTACAAAACGAGGTAGAATCCTTGCTTGGACCCACTGAAACTGAGCAGATAATAAACAAATATGCGCTGTTAGATATGCCAAATGTTGGCCCCATAGAAATACTGAGGGAATTACGGAAACGTTGGTATAAAACCAACATTTCTGACCATAAGGCTAAGGTTGTTTTTATTAACAATCTTCCCCAAACATTAAAACTCTTTGCCAGACAGCTCCCCAACACTCTCTCTATGGATGACTTATCTGAGAGATGTGAGTTGGAATATAGGGTTTTGGAACCCAAAGTGAATCCATCATCCTTTTCTTCACCCCCGCAAGATGATAGTATCTCCTCTTTAGAGAGAACAGTGGCGAACATGGCCAAAGTTCTAGAAGGATTGGCCATTACCAAATCGAAGATAAATCATGTGAATGCTCGTCCAAAATTCGTTTCCAAGTCAAATTATAATGGTAGGCGGCGATCGAGATCTCCGCAATCCATTAATAAATATACTCCAAAGAACTGGTGTTATAACCACCAGAAGTTTTTTATGCTTGCCAAGTTTGTCTTTGTCGTTCCGAAGAATTTTCGAATGAGTGTCAATTTCCACAGCTGACGGAGAGGACAACAGACCGCAGGCACAAGGGTGCATCAGCATCGGGAAACGTCTGGCACAGGAAGTAGAAGACCGTACTTTCTGCACATCAACGGCATCAACGGCGCTACAGGGAAGAAGCCAAGTACAATCCGACATCCCTTTCGTCTTTTTTCGTCCACGCCGAATTTTTCACATAGAGAACCAAACAGACAATGCCGGTCGCAATCACCAGCCTACTTGTTTGCATGACTCGGCCAAACAGCCAAACGAACTTCTGCACCTTCTTGATTTCAAAACTGGCGAAGAGTACATCGTAGACACAGGTGCGGCAGTCTCAGTTCTCAAAGGTGATTCAATGGCCGAGATGTCGCTAGGCGTTCTTCTCGCAACAGCTACAGGCGAGCCCATACCAACTTATGGCTGCCAATACCGCACACTCAACATAGGTCTACGACGTGAATTTTCCCACAACTTCATCATTGCCAAGGTCTCACATAATATAATAGGCCTTGATTTCCTTCTAAAATTTCGGCTCATTGTTGATCTTGCCAATCAAAAGATCATCGACCCCTCCACCGGACTTGAACAAAGCTTTTGGACACTTGCCTCCGAGCGTTTGGAGTTACAGGTCATTCAGCCAACCCCAGTGCATCATTCAGCAGAGATATCAGCAGCTCTTCGAAAATACAAATCGCTTTTCGATCTTAACAAATCAGATATACGAGTCTCCAACACGATGCATCATATCGTCACAGAAGGACAACCTATTGCACTCAAGAAGCGACCACTGGCTCCTGCTAAGCTGAAAGCTTCCCAAGAAAAATTCTCAAGGCTTTTGGAAGAGGGAATCATCAGACCATCGAAAAGTTCATGGGCGTCACCACTGCACTTAGTCTCAAAATCAAACGGATCGTACAGAGCCTGTGGAGACTACCGTAAGCTAAATTCAGTGACAAAATCTGATGCATATCCTATTCCAAATATCAACACTTTACTTGAAAAACTCAACGGCAGCAATTTCTTCTCAGTGATTGACCTCAGACAAGCGTACCATCACATACCGGTAGCACCAGAGGATATCGAGAAAACTGCAGTCATCACTCCATTTGGCCTTTTTGAATATCTTTACATGCCTTTTGGACTTAAGTGTGCTACTCAGACATTTCAAAGATTCATAGACAACATACTTCGCGACGACTCTGCTTATTGTATGTCATACCTAGATGACATTATGGTATTCAGTCCAGATCTAGAATCTCATGCGAAACATCTACGAAATGTCCTCTCACGCTTATCCAACCACGGACTCAAGATCAACTGTGACAAGACGCAGATTGCAACTTCATCCATCGACTTCTTAGGGCATCGTATCACGGCCCAAGGTATTCAACCGTTGCCGTCAAAGACGAATTCAATCAAGAATATCAAGTCACCAAGGACTTTGAGCGATTTGCAGAAAATCCTGGGAGTACTAAACTATTATCGCAAGTTCCTTCCAGGCCTTTCAAAACAACTTTATCCTTTGTGCAGGCACCTGCGGAACCGAAAAGGACTTAGCAAGAATTCCATCATTGCTTGGTCATCCGAAGACGAGGAATTACTTCGACTTGCCATCAACTCGTTAGCAAATGCCACAATGCTAACGCATCCAGATTTCGAAAAGCCATTTCTACTCACGACAGATGCTTCTGAATTCGCTATTGGAGCCACTTTGGAACAAGAGATCGACGGAGTTCGGAAGCCTATCAGTTTCTACTCGCGTACTCTCCAACCAGTAGAAACGAGGTACGACACTTTCGGCCGAGAACTTCTCGCCATCCACGACGCAGTGCGCCATTTTATCAGCATCATTGGCAGTAGCAGATTTGTTGTTTTCACAGATCATGCACCACTAGTTAGCGCACTTCGAAACGCAACTTCATCTATCGCCAAGTACCCTGCCAGAGTGGAAAGACAGCTTTCTCGTCTAAGCGAATGGCAATTTGACGTCTTTCACGTCAAGGGCAAACAGAACTTCATTGCAGATGCCCTGTCTAGGCCAGACGTCTCTCTACAACCACCTTCGCCGTCACCATTCACTGTCAACTCCGTGGCACTCAGTGAACCTGCACTAACGCCAACTCTCCTGCGAACTGAACAACGCGGTGACATTCACATTCAAAGATCAATAGCCCGTCACCCAACCAAGTTCATATGCCGTCTGTGGGAAGGCTTACCAATTGTTTACTTCACGGGTACGCAGCCCAACAAGCCAGTTCTGCCGACCAGCCTTCAGAGAAAAGTTTTCGATTCAATTCACTCAATTTCTCACCCAGGAAGCCAAGCGACTGTCCGACTTCTTACAGATCGTTTCTGGGGTCACAGACTTAGGCAGAATGTTAAACGATGGGTCTCAGAGTGTGCAATTTGTCAGAAAAACAAGATCACACGACACACTCGTTCTAAGTTGCAACATTTTCGGTCTACTTCTCGCCTAGCCATCGTCCACATCGACATAGTTCATCTGACAAAGGTTCAAGGTTTCAGCTACCTTCTAACTATGATCGATAGATTTACACGGTGGCCTGCGGCATTACCTCTTGGCACCATTTCTGCAGACGAAGTAACTAACGGTTTTATCTCTGCATGGATATCCAATTACGGTGTTCCCAATGAGGTCATCACGGACAGAGGCACTTGCTTCTCATCTGATCGTTTCAAAACCACCTTGCGGTACATGGGATGCATCTTACGCCAGACGACTGCCTACCATCCCCAAGCTAATGGCATGGTAGAGAGAATGCATAGGGAACTCAAAGCAGCTTTAGCATCCTCGTCCATTAATGGCAACTGGGTCGATGCACTACCTTTAGTTCTGCTGGCCATGCGTTCTCGTACTCGAGAATCCATTAAAACGTCTGCGTCACAACTCTTGTATGGCATGGATCTACGCCTGCCTAGTCAGCTCCCACGTCTACTACCGGCACAAGATGACCCACAAAACGAAGCTACCCGCCTTCGACTTCATTTCGGTAACATGTCCGAACAGCAGCCGAGACACACGCCTCGTCCAGTCTTCGTTCACCCACAGCTCCACAGCTGCAAGAGAGTACTCGTTCGCAACAATAATGCTGTTGCACCACTACAACCCAAGTATCGCGGTCCTTACCCGATTTAACTAAGACAGCTAAAATACTTCATCATTATGCAAGGCGCTACACCGACATCAGTAAGCATAGACAGGTTAAAACCGTTTATCGAACCACCTGATCCTGAGAGCGTTCAACCTTCTACACACGTCTCAGGCTCCGTCTGCCCACAATCTCAACCTGCTTTGTATAACGCGTAATTAATTTTTTTAAACATTAACATTTAACTATAAAATTTTTTTAACCTTACGTTAATTTTTAGTATTTGTCTCACGTGGCATAACCAGCTGTTCTTAGCTAACAATTGTGTAGCATTTTTGAACAGTTCTTTGGTATTATGCCATCTCTGAGGCAATGTTCGTGTACATATTTTTATGCAGTTACCTTTGATTTTAATGTATATATTTTTACATTATAATGTATTTCTCACACATGACATTACACTGCCTATTTTGGTATGACCAGCTACTTAGAGCTAACGCTTTCGTGTAGCAACACTAAGTAGTGATCAGCTTCATATCATGGTACAGGCCACTTTCAATGCATATCTCAACTTTATCTATTTCACAAAGACCACTCTACAAATGTCATGACCACAACGTCGAGCACTTTAGCTCCTTTGGTCGTATACAAACACTGACAACGATCCAACCTGCTTAGGTTTTTATCTTAAACCTGGCAAATTCAGAGGCGATTTACCTCGAAATCTTCACGCTGCGGCTCCAAAAACTTACACTGCTCTATTTTGCCTCACGTGCTATGACCGTCCACTAGAGCTAACAATTTGTGTAGCAATTCCTAGTGGTTACCTGGCATCATATCATTGTTGAAGCAACCAACAAGCATATTTAAGCCCAGCACTTATGGTTCATCATATTTTTGCTTAACTTGGTTCGAACTCTGTCATGCATTTCTTATCTAGCCTCGCAGAGAGGAATATTATTTTCTTTTTTTTTCAGAGAGGAAAGTGTTGTAACGACACAAATCAATCGCCGACATATTGCGTAAATTAAATTCAAATTTATTTACGTTGCACCAATGAGAAAAAAGCAAATTGCCGTTTAACCACGTTTAACCACGTTTAACCAATAGTATGCAAGTACACATATTGCATGCTATTTAAGCACGGTAATTTACCATGCAAGTCAGTTGTGGCACTTGCCTTCTACCTGCTTCACGCGTGTGCGTTCTGTCGGCTGTCAATACGTGTGCGCTCTGTCGGCTGTCAATACCTACGCTGGTGATTTGATAGTTTCACCAACAACTAACTACATCCGTGACTCATCTTGATGCGGGATACCGGAGAGACGAGCCAATTGAGTGCAGGACCTGCAGGACACCATACACAACGCGATTACAGCTCAACCACGGGAGCGACGACTCAACCAGAGTCCACCCAAGGCTCTAGGACATCTTCAACTCTGAAGACTTCAAGCGAACGCATTACCCGGCCCTCTTAAGGGCCCCCATATCAGTAACTAATCTCTATTCAGAGCACCTTAACCGAGTTTGTAACGTTGTACGGCATTTACTTGAAGCCGGGGCGTTTACACAACCAAACGATGTTCAATTTTGACAAATATAGTGCTCTTTAAGGTCAAATAATCTAACTCTGTTTTTACACAATATTTCTCTTAACTGTGATTTTAGAAACAATCTCTGTTAGTGTAACGCAGCTTAATTGAGATTTCTTGAACTGCAATTTTAATTGTATTTAATAGGGTTTTGTTTAATAATTATACACACCCGCGCGCAATACGCAGGGAACATGCGGTGGATTATAGTGCCCTTGTGGATTTATTCTTCTTCTTTGAATTATTCTCAGTTTATATAATAAATTACTGTTTGTGTATGATTCTACGTATCAGAAAATCAGAGTACAATGGATTATTATAATTAAATAATGTAAAAACCTAGCAAACAGTGGAATAATTATTTGTGATGTTTTTTCAAGACTGTTTTTACACGATTTTTATCCATCAATTATCAGTGACAATATTTACCAATGACTTTAGTTATATCATCATATATTTTCAATCTTTTACATGTATTCATCACGATTAAGACGTTTGGGTAACTGTGTATTGATAATTGCTTGTGTTGACAATATATCGTTTTGTTGCCGTCTAGAGCACGATCCGTTTTGTTTAACTGTGAATTGATAATTACTTGTGTATAAGACATTCAATTGTGTTGACAATATATCGTTTTGTTGCCGTCTAGAGCACGGTCCGTTTTGTTTAACTGTGAATTGATTCATGCTTAGCTACCCCATTTGCAATAAACGGATGAAAATGGATGAGTTTTCTCACATCACCCTTCGGGAAAGGGACATGGATTAATTCTGAACGCGGATCCTAATAACAGCTACCAGATATTATATAGGAGGATTATTTCGCACTAAATAGACAACTAGCTCGCAGAACCTCTTACATTAGCTACAAAACCTCCTACAAAGTAACGATTTTGATTTTATAATTTTATTTGAAACTTGGCTTAACAAGGACATTGAAAATCACGAATTTGACATTCCTCATTATTCTTTATTTAGAAAAGATAGATCGCTGGATAAAAGACGTGGAAGAGAACTTATTTATAGTAAATCTATATTATTGAGATTTACGAGAGAGAGAGAGAGAGAGAGGGGTAGAGAGAGAAGGAATACCTTGCTACTATGAGTAAATTTATCAGGATAACTCACAGAAATGAGGCAAACTAAACCTCTCCACAACACCATTATGGCCAAGTTAGCATTCGGGCAAGGCGACATCAGCAATACAGCTTCCTTGCGGATTTCACTGTATCACGTTATAAACAAACCAAACCTCGCAGCTAACTTTTCCCTACTAAGAAAATAGAGTTACGAAGATGATTCTACTAGACATCTGCAACAAGATCGCCACTGAGCTTGATTCGATGCCATATCGCTAAGGGTTTCTAACCAAGAACTGTAATGCGCACGAGGACCCCATCCCGGCAGACGAGTGGATCCTATACAACCCAATTTGGATGTAAGTGACTTTAATTGTTTCTACCATGTCAAAATCTGCCCACCTTGTTTTTTACGCCAATTTTGTGCTGGATGAGAGAACAGAGCTCTATTGGGCAATCGAAATGAGGGCATACACAAAACGTGAAACATTAGTCACTTGACTTTTGTGTGGCTGGACATGATGATGATGATGATGAAATCTATATTAAATGCGAAAGTGTTACAAACTTGTAAATATAACACTGTCACTGATTTTCTAACTATACAAGTCGATAATCTGATCCTAATCGCGCTGTATGATGACCAAATATTTACTAATTCTTTTCAATCTATTTTAGACTGCCATGGTTATAATTTTGTGGTAGGCGGTTTTAATAAGTTGCATGATTGCAAAATGTTCAATATTTTTCTAATCATGATCTCAAGCAGATTATAAAGGAATCAACTAGCTGTTCGGAATGCTTATATTATGTATATTTAGAAGTTGAAGTGATGAACTCACACAGTTTCTAGATTGTAAACCATTTTAAAGAATTGGATCACAAACAAATTATTTCACAATAGAATAAATTGTGTAGCAAAAACAGAAACTAAATTTTAAGAATTCCCACGTGCAATGTTCCAGAATCAACTGGAATCTTTTCAGAGAGTTAAGCATAATGATTGATTATGAAATTTTTTACATTATGAACACTGATGAATTTTTTTTTCTTATGTTTCATCGTTATTATCTGATGCATTTCAGGCATCTACGTTTACGGATATTATACCGAAGCGAATCGATACGAAATTATGTAAACTAAGAATTAAACGAGATAATATAATGAAGTGTAGTCTAATCACTAGTATTAAAATATGAGGTTAGATTTGATTGATAATCAAATAAATTCATCGCTGCTGATAATCTGTCAAAAACCAAAAAGAATTATTTTGGCCAAACTGAAGAGTAATCCTAGACTAGGATACAAACTCCTCACAGATTACAGTAAATATAAGGAGAGATTAAAACTCAAATTATCGGTAGATAAAACTGAGTATGAATTACCCTGTTAATTGAATGAAATATTTGGCAATTTACTGTGTAATCCAAAGAATGAAAGAATTTCATGACTACCTGATCCTTCGGGTGACCAGGAACCAGGACTTGTTATTGACAGTGATGCATTGATAAAATTAATGTTAAAAATAAAATCAAAAAAACAAAAAGTTCACCTTGGTATATCGATTGATAACCTACTTCAATTACCTTTAACTTTTATGAATGCGCTCTGCAATTTTATAAATAGAATTTTGAAGGATGGGAAATTACCAATCGATATTCTAACGATAGTAGCTAAACCATTGCCTAAAGTAAGTAAGCCAACGTGCGCCAGTGATTATAGATTAATCTCTATTATCCCTTCGTTTTTGAAGATAATAGAACGACTGATACTAGATCATTTAGAACGTATGTTGCCGGCTGATTTTGATTTATGTCAACATGGCTTTACGAAAGATAGATCGACAATTACTAATATGCTTTCTATGTGGAAACTTATAATATCATTAGATCAGAATAGGTTAGATGCAATAATTGTATTTATAGATATCTCAGAAGCTTTTGACTCCCTATTTTTTGATGTTATTTTGAAGGCAATTAATTTATTGAATATTGACGCAATTATTTTTAGATTACTCAGATACTATTTATATTGTAACACGCGGCTCCGCATTGTAACCCAACAATGTTCAATTTTGGTTCTCAAATATAGTTCTCTTTAAGGTCAAATAGTCTAACTCTGTTTTTACACAATATTTCTCTTAACTGTGATTTTAGAAACAATCTCTGTTAGTTTCAAGCAATTTTAATTGAGATTTCTTGAACTGCAAATTTAATTGTAATTAATAGGGTTTTTTAATAAATATGCACACCCGCGCGCAATACGCAGGTAACATGTGGTGGATTAATATGTCTCTGTGTTCAAACATTGGATTTACTTAGTTTACGTGCATTAACCACATTTTACACAACTACTAACAGTTCAGTTATGATTATACTCATCCAAACTTCAGGTGTTTCTCAATCTTTTATCCGAAACTCTATAGTTCAATGGATTTATATAATTTAAACGTTCAAAACCTAGCAAACAGTGGAATAATTATTTGTGGTGTTTTTAAGACTGTTTTTACAAGATTTCTATTAATCAATTATCAATGACAATATTTATTGTGTTTCTTATCATCAATTATCAGTGACTTTAAGCTAAATTGTTAATCATCTGGATTTATATCTTTGTACCTTTTCAATAATTTAGATGAATTCATCACGATTCAGCCGATTGTGTTTCTTGTGATTACTTTTGTATAAGACATTTAATTGTGTTGACCATATATTATCTTGTTACCGTCTAGAGCACGGACTTTTTGGATTAACTGTGAATTGATTCATGCATTGCAACATAACATTCAATAAACGTCTGATAACATGGGTGAGTCTTTTTACTTCAACCTTTGGAAAAAGGTCACGGACTGATCATGGAACAGGTGGTGATAACAGCCATCATGAAAATGTAGGGATAGGAAATTATTACTAAATAGACAGCTACCCCGAAAAACCTGTTACAACAACTGCAAAACCTACAATATAATCGAAGAATGAGTATTCAAGTAAATGATTTGAAATCAAAATCGAAAAAAGTAACAAGTGGAATTCCACAGGGATCAAGTTTGGGGCCAATTTTATTTAAAATAGTATTTGCACATTTGGAAACTAAGATCCTTAACGGTCGAGTTTGCAAATTTGCTGATGATTGAAAAATATTCTCTTCGATTGATCTGGACAGTATCGAGTTTTTCAAATTTTACGTGACTCTAGATGACCTAAGAAATTATTTGATAACACTAGGGCTGAGAATAAACAATAAAATGACATGAGATTTAAAAATGGGTAATAGAACTGATTTTAATTAATGTTATTTTCATGATGCTGCGAATAAGAATGTTTTTGAGATCAAACTTCAGCAAGAAATTAAAGATTTAGGCATAACTATTCAATGTAATGTAGGGGTCTTTTGCGGGGTTGCTTTCTTGTTCGTGATTTTTATACCCGTCCTACATATCAATGGTGGCTATTATTACTACCCGTGCGCCTAATCAGTCTCTGATCTTTTTCGGATGGTTGATGTGAAAAGGCAAAACATCTGGTCATACATATATTAGATATAATGTTGCAAATAGCAATATAATTCACCGTTAGTCCAAATTGAATATATGTTAGTCAGCTGTAAAAATAGATTTTTATGCAAAAATAGGTCTTAAACACCATTCACAGTTAAACTAAATTGTCCGTCTCCTAGACGGCAAAGATTAAAATGATTTATGTTTATAAAGAAAAATGTTTTGCACACAAGTAGTTATTCTTACACAAATGTCTGGATTGGAATGAGAATAGTCAAACGATTAAAAATACATGACAATATGAACATAGTAAAATGATTTATGTTTATAGAGAAAAATGTTTTGCACACAAGTAGTTATTCTTACACAAATGTCTGAATAGAATTGTATTTATACCATCGATTTAAAACATATGAAGATATGTAAAAAGTCATCGTTAAAAGCTGTCACTAAAATGAAGGAGTAAGCCCCATAAAGACTTCAATGACAAAAACTCGATTGAAAACACGTGATGACATGAATGGAATCAAGGTTAAACGTTATCACTAAAAAGGAGTATGTAAATCGTTTAAAGACTTCAATGATAAAAACTCGATTGAAAATACATGGTGATATGAATAGAATCAATGTTAAAGGTTATCACTAAAGATGAAAATGTAAATCGTTTAAATACTTCAATGACAAAACTCACAAATGTTTAGTTCTCTACTTGTTAATATATTAATCCATTATTCTATTCACATAAATTTCGAATAATCCAACTAAGCAAAATAAATCCGCAGTGACACAATAGTCCACCGCGTGATCCTCGCGGATCGCGCGCGGTTCTGTTTCTTTAATAAAAACACTATTAATTACAAATAAAATTGCAGTTCAAGAAATATCGATTAAAACTGCTTGAGACTAAAAGAGATTGTTCCAAAAATCACAGCTAAGAGAAATATTGTTTAAGGACAGAGTTAGAATATTTGACCTTAAAGAGCACAGCGTTTGTAAAAATTGACCTTCGTTGGGTTGTAACACGGAGCCGCGTGTTACAGTAAAGCTTCTGTTGAGAGGCATTTTGAAAGGATAGTAAACAGTTCTAAGACCAGAGGGGCACTAATAAATAGAAATATCTTATCGAACGATATAAAATTAAAAATGTATATAATTTGGATTAGACCGATACTAGAATATGCTGCCGCTACTTGAAATCCATTAAAAAAGGGTTTGTCAAACAAGATAGAAGCTGTGCAAAGAAAAGTTGTGAAAGAAATTAGCCCTCTCTCTTGGACAATCTACGCTAGTAGATTACAGCTTTTATCACTGAAATCTTTATGGTTTTGGCGGATATACTATTGTATAAAAGTTTTTCATTTGAACCAGTGGACTGGTGCCTATATGAATCCAATAAGAAAGTTTCATGACGTTAGAACAAGATCTGGACATCTGGCGATCTCTCTCCCTTTGGTGGGGAATGTTGCGGAGGAGTTATTCTCTTTTTCAAAAATTCACAAAATTTCCAATCAATTGTCAAAGGGGTTTAGAGAAATACCTCCATCTAAGATGTCTTTTAAATTTTTATGTACTGAACTAGAAAAAACCTACAATCCTGCTGATCTTTTAAATTTTGATTATGAAAATACTTTCTCGTGGTTGAATAAAAGACAAGGATAATTGTGATCAGCAACATACCTTCTTTAGATTTTTATTTTCACGTTCTGTATTATTAAAATTGAAATGTTATGCATTATATCATCATGTTAGTCAACAATACATATAATCAATTGCTAGTCATGATTATCATTTTTTGCATAATTTTACCCTCGAATTATGCCTTAATTTTTCCTATTTCGATGATGAATCTATAACTATCAGTATAATCGATTATTGTACAAATGCGATTAATTAATAAGACCGTTCTTTTTCCTATATCATAATAATTATATCAGAATTGATATGACGTATGCAGTGGTTATTACCGCCGACTTTTCTGATGTTGATATATTGTACATTATAACTAGAGAAAACTACTTATCTATATGAGAATAATTGCCCATATTTATATGATGTGATATCTTTTGTATTGTATATTTTCCAATATTATTATCTATTTGATGGAACATGTGTGGTTTGAATCCAAATAAAGTTATTCTATTCTAAAAAAATAAAGAATATAATAAAATATTGTCTAATTACCTTCTAATTATTTATTATTATTATTATTATTATTATTATTATTATTATTTTTAATAACTAAAACAATTTATTTTATAATGCCCAGAAAATCAGTTCTATGATTTTATTGCCCTATAACGTACGTACTCACGATCAAAAACTTATTAGTAAATGTGAAAAGATAATAAAACCAATGATGGCAGTTTCATCAAAAAACAAAAAACACTATTTAAGAATATAAATTTCAAATTTGCTTCAAATGGCTTACAGAACTTGACTTTATGCAAATCCGACTGAAAATATTATAATAGTGTCATCTTTGAATGCATATATTAAATGATCAAGAATTAACTGGAAGCATCTCAGAATGATGTGCAGTGTGCTTGATTATGACTGTTTTTATCACAGAAATACACTGAATTGTTTTGCTTCTATGTCTAACAGTGTACATAATTTATTTACATACTGCTCTTTCGTTGATACTGTACAGAAGACAATAGATAGAAAAATTTTCACGAAAAGAATAAGAATAAGCAATATAATCTCGATCGGAAAATTGTTATGGACTGTGGAATACTAATAATAATATCAATGGAAATTAAATTTTAAAAAATTCCATTTGGGAATACCGATTTTTGGCTTACTTTACCTGCTTATTTAATTTTTGAATGCAATTCATTCATTATTCAACAATATTTTTGATGTTGAAATAAGACTAGATAGTATACTAAAGATTATGGAATGAATAATGCCAAATTTTTACACGCCAAATAATCTCAACAATTATAAATTAATCTCAACGATCCATTCTTTCTCAAAATTAATTGAATTAGTAATACTAGATTATTTGGGCTCAATTTAACCAATAAACATTGATAAAAAACAGCAAGGATTAAGGAATGAACGTTCAACCATCACAAACATATAATCCATGTGGATTTATATCACAGCTCTGGGTGATAAATATTTAAATGCAATAATTGTCTTCATCGACATCTCACAAGCGTTTGACTCTATGGTTTTAAAAGCTGTTATGAAGGCGGTTGATTTCACAGAATTTAATGAGTATATTTAGAAGTTAATTACATGTTATTTTTTATAACAGAAGTATGGTCATTCAAGTAAGTAACACACAATCTAGGCTGTTACTTGTGAAAACCAGAGTTTCACTATGTAAAGTCTTGAGTCAAAATCTATTTTAGATCATATTTTAGAATAGAATAGAATAGAATAGAATATCTTTATTTGGATTCAAACCACAAATATTGCAGAATGTGATCCTCAAAAGTCAAATCTGTAAATTTGCCGATGATACTAAAATTCACTTTCCAATTGACCCAAAGTGCAACGCTTATTCTAAGAGTAATATCACGTTAGATTAGTATGACCTGAGAGAATACTTAATATCACTTGATTTCAAGATTAATACAAAAAACCAAAAGTTAATAATTGTTAATAGGACACAATTTTACTATATAAAATATGTTTCAGATACTAACATTAGCAAGAACTGAAGGACCTAGGAAAAACTATTCGATATATGGCTTCTGTTGATCGACATATTGGAAGAATATATGTCTGCGCTCAGAAATATGGGTATTAACATCGCGAAACTAATTAACAAATGATATTTAACTACAAATGGATATTTTTTGGATTAGTCTAATCTTGCACTAAGCAAAAATTATAGGCCAGACAATCATGCTGGAAATCATAATGATTTCAAATGATGTGTTACTGTTTCTATATCTTTCATCGGAACAAATCGACAGATAAAGAAAAAGCATAGAATAGAAATAAGACCTGAACTGCCTGCAATCACATTTCGTATAATATGAGAACGCACTTGCAAGTTTTTCTTTTAAATATATATTAGATTTACATTTAATTAAAAATTAAGTTTAGATATATGTCTACTTTAAATATGTCCTTTAAAAGACATAGCGCCGAAATTAGAAAAATTGTGAACAAAAACAACTAGTCAAATATGTGTTGGGCACCTAGTAAAATAATAGTTGAAATAGGACCAAAAGGATTAATCTAACTCAATATAAACGAATGGTAAAATCGCATTTACACTCGCGTTTTGTGTTTACCGTCTACTTATCAGTATGAGTCGGTATTACGCCCTAGATTCACTCTACACACATTTGAACTGTACCATCTCATATAAAAATGTGTATACAAGTAGAATTTGAGTAAACTGCATACAAAGTATTTGAAAATAAGATTTTATAACACACTCACTATCTACATTATATAATGAGCCTGTAAATTGTACCAACACAGTTTGCAGAGAAGAACAAGGTATCAGCACAATGGTTACCAAATCGGTACAAGATCAAAGAATTAACAAATATGCTAAATCTCCACAAGATTGGGAATTAAAGATATTTATGAACATCTGTTATTCCAGCAAACCCATAAATACTGGCCTTGGTTAATATTATATAACACGTTTTACTGTAATCATGATATCATTCAATTAAATATATGACAGTTGTACTTTTCTTGCCGTCAACTAATATATATGCAAATATGTATTTATTATTATGCACCCATTATAAAATTATGTCAAATAGGACCAGAATAATGAAAGAAAGTCAGCATGAACGAAAGGTATATTCCCATGTTCACAGGCGTTATGTGTTTACTGATAGATCATTAAAATGTGCCGGAACTACGCCCTATACCCATTATTTATTTTGTCAATTGTATATACAAGAGGTAGGGTAGCTAACTTCATATAAAATGTTGATCAATGCGACTTCATAGCAATTTTGCTATGCATGTAATATACCGAGCCTGTAATACGTACCAAAATTTGATTGCCGAGTTTGTTCATGGCACCAATATTGCCGTATCTGAACATGGTACGAAAAAAACGGAATTCAAGTTACGCTAAATTTAAACAAAATTGCGAGTGTCCTCTACTTCTGAACACTTTTTACTCCTGCAAATGCCTTTACTTCACATACTTTAATGAGATTTATTTGGTTTAATTAATTCTGTTCTATTTCTATTCTACCGTATAAGGTAGAATAGGCAATTTACGCAATATACCGGATTCGTCCGCATTAGCATTTCTTTATTTTCCATCCAGAATTATACATGTGGTTTGGGGTCTGTGACTCTATCCAACGTGTCAACCAATCACACAATTTCCACATTTTTGCATTTATATACAAACTAATATTCTTTGATTATCCTTTTCTTCAGTTGAAGACTGTACCACATACCTTCCATTTTTAAGTTCTGTCTAACCATTATTAACCTGTCTTTACAGGAGAAACATATTTATACTTACGGTAGAAGAACATAATTAAATATTTAAATAATTTAACGACCATTTATTACGCGGATAGAGATAACAATTATTTAAATCACACACAATTTCAAATTATATACAAAATAATATTGTTGGTTAGCATTTTATATAGGCTGAGCTAATATGAACTAAAGGTCCAACTAGCCCCCCATCCAATCTGTTATTATCGAGTAGACACATAGATACCTGCGGAAGTTTTATTGGATTGTACATTTATATAAATAAACGATCTTTATTTGCGATGGCGGTGACTACGATTATTTAAATCATGTTTGCGATCTTGATATAAACACTAATCCAATTATATATAAACATTTGTCAGTGTAAACGTAACTGTGTATGGCACAACGAAGGCTATTCATCCAATAGATTTGTTTTCGACTTCATCTAAATAATAAATCACCACAGTAACCGAAACAGATTTCTCGTCCAATTTTCGTTCATTTACAACCATAAAACTCCAGGAGAGTACTTGTTGATAATGACACTGCTGTAGCACCTTAACAAACTAATAATCGTGGCATTTATCATGATTTACTTTGACGGTAAAATGATTTATTTATCGTGCAGCGTGCATTACTTACTTTTATTAATATAGATAGGCGTTAGCCAGTTATGGATCGGCTTATACTAGCAACATTCAAATATTTAAATGCGTTTCAATCCTTTCAAATCAACAAACTTACCTAATTCTGAATTATGTAGCACAACATGTAACAGACGGAAAACTTTTGCTGTACATTATGCAACTATTTTGCTATGTACAAAAGGTTTATTTCGTTATACTTTCCGTTCATGCTGCCTTTGGTTTATCCTTCTGGTCACAACTGAACTAATTTGTTACTAGGTTCGCAAAACCTAATACATACTTGCATATATATTAGTTCTTCGCAACAAACAGTATTTAACTATAATATAATTTCAGCAGCAAGGATGGAATATACTAGACTAAAATCTATTATTAAATAATTTTAGAATAGAATAGAATAGAATAAAATATCTATGTTTGGATTAAAACCACACATGTTCCATCAAATATAAAAATTGGAAAATGTACAATATATAAAAAAAGTTATCACATCACAGAAAATTGTTCAATTAGTCTCATGTAGATAAGTAAATCTCTCGAATTATACTGTACAATATATCAATATCAGAAAGTTCGGCTGTAAAGAATAATAGATACATCATCAAAATAGGAAAAATTAAGGTATAATTCGAGTGTAACATTATGCAAAAAATTGAGAACCATGAATAGCAATTGATTGTATGTATTGTTGACTAACATGATGATATAATGCATAAAATTTCAATTTTAATAATACAAAACTTGGAAATAAATATCTCAAGAAATTCTGTTTCCGATAACAATTATCCTTGTCGTTTATTCAACCACGAGAAAGTATTACCATAATCAAAATAAAAAATATCAGCAGGATTGTAGACTTTTTCTAGTTCAGTAGATAAAAATTTAAAAGACATCTTAGATGGAGGCATTTCTCGAAGCCCCTTTGGCAATTGGTTATAAATTTTGTAGATTTTCGAAAAAGAGAATAACTTGCTCGCAACATTCCCCACCAAAGAAGGAAATATTGCCAAATGTCCAGATCTAGTTCAAACTTCATGACTCTTTCTTATCGGATTCATATAGGCACCAGTCCACTGGTTAAAATGGAAAACTTTTATGCAATAGCACATCCTCCGAAACCACAAAGATTGCAATGATGCAAACTGTAATCTGGAGGCGTATATAGTGCGGGAGATAGGACTAATTTGTTTCACAACTTTTCTTTGTACAGCTTCTATCTTATTGGACAAACCCTTTTTAAATGGATTCCAAGTAGCGACAGCATATTCTAGTATCGGTCTAATCCATATTATATACATTTTAAGTTTTATGTCATTCGATAAGATATTTCGATTTATTAGTGCCCATCTTTTCTTGGCACTGCCTACTATACTTTCAATATGTCTCTCATCAGAAGCTGTACATTGAATAGTTGTGCCTAAATCCTTTATTTCTTGCATAACTTTAATCTCAAACACATAATTAATCACAGCATCATGAAAATAAACATAATGAAAGTTTGTTCTGTTACCTATTTTTAAAGCTCTCGTCTTTTTATTGTTTATTCTCAGCCCTAGTGTACTCAAATATCTACTCAAATCATACAAATCTAATGTCACATTATTTTTGGAGAATTCGACATTTTTTGGATCAATTGGGAAGATTATTTTTAAATCATCAGCGAATTTGCAAACTCGACCGTTAAGGATCTTAGTTTCCAAATGTGCAAATACGATTTTAAATAAAATTGGCCCCAAACTTGATCCCTGTGGAACTCCACTTGTTACTCGTTTCGATTTTGATATCAAATCGTTTACTTGAATACTCATTCTTCGATTATATAAATAGTATTTAAGCAATCTAAAAATATTCGGATCAATATTCAACAAAATAATCGCATTCAAAATAGCATCAAAAGATATAGAGTCAAAAGCTTTTGAGATATCTATAAATAAAATTAATGCATCTAACTTATTCTCATCTAATGTAATTACATGTTTCCACATAGAAAGCATATTAGTAGTTGTCGATCTATCTTTCGTAAAGCCATGTTGACATAAATCAAAATCATCCGGCAACATACGTTCTAAATGATCTTCTATCAATCGTTCTATTATCTTCAAAAAAGGAAGGATAATAGAGATTAATATATAATCACTGGCGCACGTTGGCTTACTTACTTTTGGCAACGGTTTAGCTACTATCGTTAGTATATCGATTGGTAATTTCCCATTCTTCAAAATTCTATTTATAAAGTTGCAGAGCGCATTCATAAAAGTTAAGGGTAATTGAAGCAGGTTATCAATCGAAATACCAAGGTGATCTTTTTGTTTTTTTATTTGATTTTTAACATTAATTTTATCAATTCATCACTGTCAATAACAAGTCCTGGTTCCTGGTCTCCCAAAGAATCAGGTAGTTCCATGAAATTTCTTTCATTCTGTGGATTACATATCAAATTGTCAAATACTTCATCCAATTCAAAGAGAAATTCATACTCAGTTTTATCCACAGGTAATATAAGCTTTAACTTTTCCTTTTATTTACTGTAATTATATAGATTTGTTTATAAGTTGCACCGCTACATAATATTGCTCACGTTTTAGCCGAAATTTAATTTATTATTTATGACCAGCTATATAGAGATAATAAATTTCGAAGCGAAGATAAATAGTCGTTAACTTATTGTAATAGTTTAACAAATAAACTTTTATACAGAAATTTCTTTAGTTACCCACTTTGAGTCATTTATATATTCCTTGAATTCCATGGTCCAAATAAAGGAGCATACATTCTCTCCATATGATTTGACAAAATTTTTCTCATTTGCAATGATCGAGTTTCCCTTGCAATTCATATAATAACCTGACATAGCATAATAACGTCGATTTTGCAATTTCTCAACCACTCTCATTTGCTTCAAGTGGAAAACTGACCAAAAACGTTTATATACTATGTAGTAGTGATTAGTGTTTCTTTGGCATAATATAATTTTTTAAAGAAGCTAAGAAGTGTGCATCACCCAAGCATCAATACCTCACAATATATTATTTGTTAATTGGGCAACATATTATCAATCAGTTGATTCAACGTGTTCAAACAGCGACCTCTAAAGAATTAACATACCTCCAGGGGATGTTCTTAATTATTTCGAAGAAAAAAACAAAATATGCTATATCAAAATTTTAATATCTTATAAATCAATTCAAATGAAATGCTGAATTTTCATCGACTAACGATAGCCCTATAGCAAAGTCACGCAATATAACATCACTTTTGATCATTGACATGCATTGTAACGCCTTTATTAACGAGGTGAATTTGTTGCCCAAACTCGCAATAATTAGCCATTGTAATGTTTATACGCATAATAAGCGGAGTCTAATTGATCGCTGCTCATAGAAACTATCAGTTTCTCTTGCGCTGATCCTGCTAACTTCAGTAGTCGAGAGCATTCAATTTTTCCAAAGGATCATATAGTTTATTTGAAATTTGATTGCGGAGTGCCAGCTTCATATTTTTCAATGCCGCGTTTTGCGTACGCGGGTAGTAGCTTTGCACAGACAGTTTCACAAAGATCCGATTGATCACAATTTCCAATTTCGTCTTGCCTTTGATCAGGCTAAGTTTGTATTCCTCCCAATTGAAATGCGGTTCTATCACATTGCACTTGACTGGAAATGTCGGCTGCACAATTACTATGCAGTCACGAACATTAATTGTTTGTAGCTTTCGCCACATATACATATATATAGGCAATACAATTTAACAATAACTGAATGCGCAATGTATGCAAGACTGCTAGAGGTGAGAACCGCATATCTAAATTTGATTTCCATATATATTCAAAGCGGTTTGATCCTCGATAGTCAGTTTGCCGTCGTACTCTGATGATGATCATGGAAGGTCGAAACGCGTCAGTGCGTTGCGGCTGGCAGTAGTTTTGTTATGTTGTTCGAAGACTGGTTAAATACAATGGGGTCGGTGTTTACTTCAAGCTCGCAAACTTGATTTAAAGCATTGTTACCACCACCTGCGCAATCAATTATTGTTAAATTGTATTGTCTATATATGTATATGTGGCGAAAGCTGCAAACAGTTAATGTTCGTGACTGCATAGAAATTGTGCAGCCGACTTTACCAGTCAAGTTCAATGTATGCGAGACTGCTAAATGTGAGAGCCGCATATCGAAATTTGATTTCCATATATATACAATGCGGTTTGATCCTCGATAGTCAGCTTGCCGTCGTACTCTGATGATGATCAAGGAAGGTCGAAACGCGTCAGTGCGTTGCGGCTGGCGGTAGTTTTGTTATGTTGTTCGACGTCTGGTTAAATACAATGGGATTGGTGTTTACTTCAAGCTCGAAAACTTGATTTAAAGAAAAATAGGGCTTGATTTCCTGTTGAAATTTTGGCTCATTTTTGATCTTGCAAATCAAAAGATCATCAATCCCTCCACCGGACTTAACAAAATCATTTGGACACTTGCCTACAAGCGTTTAGAGTCACAGTTCATTCCGCCAAACCCGGTGCATCATTCCACAGAGATATCATAAGCAATTCGAGAACGAAATTTGCTGTTCGATCTCAGCAAGTCAAAGCTACGAGTCTCCTACTTCATGCACTATATTGTCATAGAAGGACAATCTATTGCATTCAACAAGCGACCTCTACGCCCTGCTAAGCTGAAAGCTGACAAAGACGAATTTTCAAGACGACTGGAGGAAGGAATAATCAGACTTTTAAAAATTTCATAGGCGTCACTATTGCACTTATTCTCCAAATCAAACGGAACTTACTGAGCCTGTGGAGATTATGGCAAGCTAAATTCGGTGATTGAATCCGATACATATTCTATTCCAAATATAAGCACCTGCGGAATCGAAAAAGACTTAGAAGAACGCCAATATTTCTTGGTGACCAGAAAATGAGGAATTACTCCATCTCGCCATCAACGCGTTAGCAAATGCTACAATGCTAACGCATCCAGATTTCCAACGACCATTTCTACTCACAACAGATGCTTCTGAGTTCGCTATTGGGGCCACTTGGAACAAGAGATCGACGGATTTCGGAAGCCTATCAGTTTTTACTCGTGTACTCTCCAACCAGTAGAAACAAGATACGACACTTTCGGTCGAGAACTCCTCGCCATCCACGACGCAGTGCGCCACTTTATCAGCATCATTGGCAGCAGCAGATTTGTTGTTTTTACAGATCATGCACCATTAGTTAGCGTACTTTAAAACGCGACTTCAACTGTCGCCAAGTACCCTGCCAGAGTAGAAAGACAGCTGTCACGTCTGAGCGAATAGCAATTCGACATCTTTCATGTCAAGGGCGAACAAAACTTCATTGCAGACGCACTTTCTAGGCCAGACGTCTCGCTACAACCACCTTCGCCGTCGCCATTCACAGTCAACTCCGTGACACTCAGGGAACCTGCACTAACGCCATCCCTCCTGCGAACAGAACAGCGCGGTGACACTCACATTCAAAGATCAGTAGCCCGTCACCCCACCAAGTTCATATGCCGTCTCTGGGAAGGCTTACCTATTGTTTACTTCACGGGTACGCAGCCCAACAAGCCAGTTCTGCCGACCAGCCTTCAGAGAAATGTTTTCGACTCAATTCACTCAATTTCTCACCCAGGAAGCAAGGCGACTGTCCGACTTCTTACAGATCGTTTCTGGGATCACAGGCTCAGGCAGAACGCTAAACGATGGGTCTCCGAGTGTGCTATTTTCCAGAAAAACAAGATCACACGGCACACTCGTTCTAAGTTGCAACATTTCCAAACTACTTCACGCCTAGCCATCGTCCACATCGACATAGTTCATCTGACAAAGGTTCAAGGTTTCAGCTACCTTCTAACTATGATTGATAGATTTACACGATGGCCTGCGGCATTACCTCTTGGCACCATTTCTGCAGACGAAGTCACTAACGGTTTTATCTCTGCATGGATATCCCATTATGGTGTTCCCAATGAGGTCATCACTGATAGAGGCACTTGCTTCTCATCGGATCGTTTCAAAACTACCTTGCGGTTCATGGGATGCACCTTACGCCAGACGACTGCCTACCATCCCCAATCTAACGGTATGGTAGAGAGAATGCATAGGGAACTCAAAGCTGCTTTAGCATCCTCGTCCATTAATGGCAACTGGGTCGATGCACTACCTTTAGTTCTACTTGCCATGCGTTCCCGTACTCGTGAATCTATTAAAACGTCTGCGTCACAACTCTTGTATGGCATGGATCTACGCCTGCCTAGTCAGCTCCCACGTCTACTACCCGCACAGGATGACCCACAAGACGAAGCTACCCGCCTCCGACTTCATTTCGGTAACATGTCTGAACAGCAGCCGAGACATACGCCTCGTCCAGTCTTCGTTCACTCGCAGCTCCACAGCTGCAAGAGAGTACTCGTTCGCAACGACGCTGCTGTTGCACCACTACAATCAAAGTATCGCGGTCCTTACCCGATTTTGCTCAGACAGCCAAAATACTTCATTATCATGCAAGGTGCGACACCTACATCAGTAAGCATAGACAGGTTGAAACCGTTTATCGAACCGCCTGATCCTGGGAGCATACAACCTTCTACACACGTCTCAGGCTCTATCTGCCTACAATCTCAACCTAGCAATAGATTGCTTTGCATAACGCATAACTGATATTTTTTAACATTAATTTTTCGTTATTCTACGTATCAAATTTTAACTTTATGCGCACCACTTGCGCCCTATGTCACGCAACGTGATCTCTATGAATCCACATGATTCATTTTTCTTCTCACACTCACTTGTCTCACGTGGTATAACCAGCTGTTCTTAGCTAACAATTGTGTAGCATTTTTGAACAGTTCTTTGGTATTATGCCATCTCTGCGGCAATGTTCGAGTACACTTTTTGTCGTTACCCTTTGATTTTCATGTATATATTTTTACATTGTAACGTATGGCTCACACCTGAGCTCACACTGCCTATTTTGGTATGACCAGCTACTTAGAGCTAACGCCTTGTGTAGCAACACTAAGTAGTTATCGGCTTCATATCATGGTACAGGCCACTTTCAATGCATATCTCAACTTCATCAGTTGCACAGTGACCACTCTACGAATATCATGACCACAACGTCGAGCACACACTAGCTCCTTTGGTCGTATTCAAACACATTGACGGCGATCCAGCCTGCCCAGGTTTCAACTTAAACCTGGCAACTTCAGTGGCAATCTACCTTGAAATCCTCACGCTGCGGCTCCCAAACCTCACACTGCTCTATTTTGCCTCACGCGGTATGACCGGCCACTACAGCTAACAATTTGTGTAGCAATTCCTAGTGGTTATTTGGCATCATATCATTGTTGAAGCAACCAACAAGCATACTTCAGCCCAGCATTTACGGTATATTTTTAATAGCTATGGGCAGAATAATAACCAGTTGCTTAACTGGGTTCGAACTCTGCCCTACATTTCTTATCAAGCCTCGCCGAGAGGAATGTTTTTCTTTTTTCAGAGAGGAAAGTGATGTAACGGCTCAAGAACAATTCGCCGACATATTGCGTAAATGAAATTCAAATTTAATTTACGCGGCACCAATTAAAACAAGCAAAATTTGCCGTTAACCAATGGCGTGCGAGCTTTCGTTTTCACGCTATATAAGCACGGTGCATTTACCATGCTAGTCAGTAGTCACGTTTGATTTCTGCTGTGCACTACGTGTGCGTGCTGTCTCCTGTCATACTGACTTTTCACCTACGCTGACTTCTGGACTTGCTTCACAAGCAGAGTCACTTAGTCACGCCAATCTTGTCGCTGCACAACTAGTGAGACGGAGCAACATCTATTTATTGGACCTTCTACGTGTGCCAGTCACCACGGTGTTGTCGCAGATCTTCAACGAGACAATACTCAGCCTTCACACAGTCTCTCGCCGCTGATGTCAACGCCACAACAGAAGAAACACCAGCCAGTCAACCAGAGCCGGTCTCAAGTGTCTAGGAGTACTTCTAGACACTGCTACACTAACTAACTTTCTCGGCATTTGCCGGAGAACGCAATTCCGGTCCTAATAAGGGCCACCAACAGTAATAATTCTCAGCCGTCTTGGCACCTCAATACTTTGTAAACGTCGTACGGTATTTACTTGAAGCCGGGTGTTTTACAATGCAAACATATACAATTGTAACGACACAAATCAATCGCCAACATATTGCGTAAATTAAATTCAAATTTATTTACGTTGCACCAATGAGAAAAAAGCGAAATTGCCGTTTAATCACGTTTAACCAATAGTGTGCAAGTAGACATATTGCATGCTATTTAAGCACGGTAATTTACCATGCAAGTCAGTTGTGGCATTTGCATTCTACCTGCTTCACGCGTGTGCGTTCTGTCGGCTGTCAATACCTACGCTGGTGATTTGATAGTTTCACCAACAACTAACTACATCCGTGACTCATCTTGTTGCGGGATACCGGAGAGACGAGCCAATTGAGTGCAGGACCTGCAGGACACTATCCACAACGCGATTACAGCTCAACCACGGGAGCGACAACTCAACCAGAGTCCACCCAAGGCTCTAGGACATCTTCAACTCTGAAGACTTCAAGAGAACGCATTACCAGGCCCTCTTAAGGGCCCCCATATCAGTAACTAATCTCTATTCAGAGCACCTTAACCGAGTTTGTAACGTCGTACGGCATTTACTTGAAGCCGGGGCGTTTACAAAATTGGCGACCGCGCCAGGATATTGATTATTGTTCTGATTTTTTTGGTATAAATAAAATTGACTTCCTTTTTCATCTATTTGGGATAAATAGATTGACATTTGTGTTTTCTTTACCCTGATCGTGGTTTTCTGGGAAATCTGTTGGGTATATATTCGTGGATTTGTGGGGATAATTATAATACATTGTCATCAAAGGCCAACGGGGCCTCTGTTTAACTTTCCTACGTACGAAACGGCACCGTACGTACTCGACAAACTCAATTTCGGATTTTTGGAAACAGTGACTTTTTGTTCTGCGCTCACTCAACTGTGGAAGCTGTTTGTGGGTAAGCGTTTCGTTAAAGTTTATTTATACATTTTCATATTGCTTATAAATTTATGCTTTTAAGATCCCGTAAGATTGTTAAAATGTCAGGTCCAATTTTAGATATTGATGTTCCTGTTTGGGATGGAGATAGTGAGCTATTTTTTATGCGCGTAGACTCCGCTTTCTCCCCGTTTCCTGATTATGACAGTCATCAAAAACTGTCAAAGGTTTTTGCTAAACTACCTTCTGAATTGCAGCGACGGATTTATCCTAAGCTTGAGGCCATTAGGAAGCTACCTAATCCCATTTTGGGCCTACAAAACGAGGTAGAATCCTTGCTTGGACCCACGGAAACTGAGCAGATAATAAACAAATATGCGCAGTTAGATATGCCAAATCTTGGCCCCATAGAAATACTGAGGGAATTACGGAAACGTTGGTATAAAACCAACATTTCTGACCATGAGGCTAAGGTTGTTTTTATTAACAATCTTCCCCAAACATTAAAACTCTTTGCCAGACAGCTCCCCAACACTCTCTCTATAGATGACTTATCTGAGAGATGTGAGTTAGAATATAGGGTTTTGGAACCCAAAGTGAATCCATCATCCTTTTCTTCACCCCCGCAAGATGATAGAATCTCCTCTTTAGAGAGAACAGTGGCGAACATGGCCAAAGTTCTAGAAGGACTGGCCATTACCAAATCCGAGATAAATCAAGTGAATGCTCGACCAAAATTCGTTTCCAAGTCAAATTATAATGGTAGGCGGCGATCGAGATCTCCGCAATCCTTTAATAAATATGCTCCAAAGAACTGGTGTTATAACCACCAGAAGTTTTTTATGCTTGCCAAGTTTGTCTTTGTCGTTCCGAAGAATTTCCGAATGAGTGTCAATTTCCACAGCTGACGGAAAGGACAACAGACCGCAGGCACAAGGGTGCATCAGTATCGGGAAACGTCTGGCGCAGGAAGTAGAAGACCGTACTTTCTGCACATCAACGGCATCAACGGCGCTACAGGGAAGAAGCCAACTACAATCCGACATCCCTGTCGACTCTTTTCGTCCACGCCGAATTTTTCACATAGAGAACCAAACAGACAATGCCGGTCGCAATCACCAGCCTACTTGTTTGCATGACCCGGCCAAACAGCCCAACGAACTTCTGCACCTTCTTGATTTCAAAACTGGCGAAGAGTTCATCGTAGACACAGGTGCGGCAGTCTCAGTTCTCAAAGGTGATTCAATGGCCGAGATGTCGCTAGGCGTTCTTCTCGCAACAGCTACAGGCGAGCCCATACCAACTTATGGCTGCCAATACCGCACACTCAACATAGGTCTACGACGTGAATTTTCCCACAACTTCATCATTGCCAAGGTCTCACATAATATAATAGGCCTTGATTTCCTTCTAAAATTTCGGCTCATTGTTGATCTTGCCAATCAAAAGATCATCGACCCCTCCACCGGACTTGAACAAAGCTTTTGGACACTTGCCTCCGAGCGTTTGGAGTTACAGGTCATTCAGCCAACCCCAGTGCATCATTCAGCAGAGATATCAGCAGCTCTTCGAAAATACAAATCGCTTTTCGATCTTAACAAGTCAGAGCTACGAGTCTCCAACACGATGCATCATATCGTCACAGAAGGACAACCTATTGCACTCAAGAAGCGACCACTGGCTCCTGCTAAGCTGAAAGCTGCCCAAGAAGAATTCTCAAGGCTTTTGGAAGAGGGAATCATCAGACCATCGAAAAGTTCATGGGCGTCACCACTGCACTTAGTCTCAAAATCAAACGGATCGTACAGAGCCTGTGGAGACTACCGTAAGCTAAATTCAGTGACAAAATCTGATGCATATCCTATTCCAAATATCAACACTTTACTTGAAAAACTCAACGGCAGCAATTTCTTCTCAGTGATTGACCTCAGACAAGCGTACCATCACATACCGGTAGCACCAGAGGATATCGAGAAAACTGCAGTCATCACTCCATTTGGCCTTTTTGAATATCTTTACATGCCTTTTGGACTCAAGTGTGCTACTCAGACATTTCAAAGATTCATAGACAACATACTTCGCGACGACTCTGCTTATTGTATGTCATATCTAGATGACATTATGGTATTCAGTCCAGATCTAGAATCTCATGCGAAACATCTACGAAATGTCCTCTCACGCTTATCCAACCACGGACTCAAGATCAACTGTGACAAGACGCAGATTGCAACTTCATCCGTCGACTTCTTAGGGCATCGTATCACGGCCCAAGGTATTCAACCGTTGCCGTCAAAGACGAATTCAATCAAGAATATCAAGTCACCAAGGACTTTGAGCGATTTGCAGAAAATCCTGGGAGTACTAAACTATTATCGCAAGTTCCTTCCAGGCCTTTCAAAACAACTTTATCCTTTGTGCAGGCACCTGCGGAACCGAAAAGGACTTAGCAAGAATTCCATCATTGCTTGGTCATCCGAAGACGAGGAATTACTTCGACTTGCCATCAACTCGTTAGCAAATGCCACAATGCTAACGCATCCAGATTTCGAAAAGCCATTTCTACTCACGACAGATGCTTCTGAATTCGCTATTGGAGCCACTTTGGAACAAGAGATCGACGGAGTTCGGAAGCCTATCAGTTTCTACTCGCGTACTCTCCAACCAGTAGAAACGAGGTACGACACTTTCGGCCGAGAACTTCTCGCCATCCACGACGCAGTGCGCCATTTTATCAGCATCATTGGCAGTAGCAGATTTGTTGTTTTCACAGATCATGCACCACTAGTTAGCGCACTTCGAAACGCAACTTCATCTATCGCCAAGTACCCTGCCAGAGTGGAAAGACAGCTTTCTCGTCTAAGCGAATGGCAATTTGACGTCTTTCACGTCAAGGGCAAACAGAACTTCATTGCAGATGCCCTGTCCAGGCCAGACGTCTCTCTACAACCACCTTCGCCGTCACCATTCACTGTCAACTCCGTGGCACTCAGTGAACCTGCACTAACGCCAACTCTCCTGCGAACTGAACAACGCGGTGACATTCACATTCAAAGATCAATAGCCCGTCACCCAACCAAGTTCATATGCCGTCTGTGGGAAGGCTTACCAATTGTTTACTTCACGGGTACGCAGCCCAACAAGCCAGTTCTGCCGACCAGCCTTCAGAGAAAAGTTTTCGATTCAATTCACTCAATTTCTCACCCAGGAAGCCAAGCGACTGTCCGACTTCTTACAGATCGTTTCTGGGGTCACAGACTTAGGCAGAATGTTAAACGATGGGTCTCAGAGTGTGCAATTTGTCAGAAAAACAAGATCACACGACACACTCGTTCTAAGTTGCAACATTTTCGGTCTACTTCTCGCCTAGCCATCGTCCACATCGACATAGTTCATCTGACAAAGGTTCAAGGTTTCAGCTACCTTCTAACTATGATCGATAGATTTACACGGTGGCCTGCGGCATTACCTCTTGGCACCATTTCTGCAGACGAAGTAACTAACGGTTTTATCTCTGCATGGATATCCAATTATGGTGTTCCCAATGAGGTCATCACGGACAGAGGCACTTGCTTCTCATCTGATCGTTTCAAAACCACCTTGCGGTACATGGGATGCATCTTACGCCAGACGACTGCCTACCATCCCCAAGCTAATGGCATGGTAGAGAGAATGCATAGGGAACTCAAAGCAGCTTTAGCATCCTCGTCCATTAATGGCAACTGGGTCGATGCACTACCTTTAGTTCTGCTGGCCATGCGTTCCCGTACTCGTGAATCCATTAAAACGTCTGCGTCACAACTCTTGTATGGCATGGATCTACGCCTGCCTAGTCAGCTCCCACGTCTACTACCGGCACAAGATGACCCACAAAACGAAGCTACCCGCCTTCGACTTCATTTCGGTAACATGTCCGAACAGCAGCCGAGACACACGCCTCGTCCAGTCTTCGTTCACCCACAGCTCCACAGCTGCAAGAGAGTACTCGTTCGCAACAATAATGCTGTTGCACCACTACAACCCAAGTATCGCGGTCCTTACCCGATTTTACTCAGACAGCCAAAATACTTCATCATTATGCAAGGCGCTACACCGACATCAGTAAGCATAGACAGGTTGAAACCGTTTATCGAACCACCTGATCCTGAGAGCGTTCAACCTTCTACACACGTCTCAGGCTCCGTCTGCCCACAATCTCAATAACCTGCTTTGTATAACGCGTAATTAATTTTTTTTAAACATTAACATTAACTATAAAATTTTTTTAACCTTACGTTATTTTTCGTATTTGTCTCACGTGGCATAACCAGCTGTTCTTAGCTAACAATTGTGTAGCATTTTTGAACAGTTCTTTGGTATTATGCCATCTCTGAGGCAATGTTCGTGTACATATTTTTATGCAGTTACCTTTGATTTTAATGTATATATTTTTACATTATAATGTATTTCTCACACATGACATTACACTGCCTATTTTGGTATGACCAGCTACTTAGAGCTAACGCTTTCGTGTAGCAACACTAAGTAGTGATCAGCTTCATATCATGGTACAGGCCACTTTCAATGCATATCTCAACTTTATCAATTGCACAAAGACCACTCTACAAATGTCATGACCACAACGTCGAGCACTCTAGCTCCTTTGGTCGTATACAAACACATTGACAACGATCCAACCTGCTTAGGTTTTTATCTTAAACCTGGCAAATTCAGAGGCGATTTACCTCGAAATCTTCACGCTGCGGCTCCAAAAACTTACACTGCTCTATTTTGCCTCACGTGCTATGACCGTCCACTAGAGCTAACAATTTGTGTAGCAATTCCTAGTGGTTACCTGGCATCATATCATTGTTGAAGCAACCAACAAGCATATTTAAGCCCAGCACTTATGGTTCATCATATTTTTGCTTAACTTGGTTCGAACTCTGTCATGCATTTCTTATCTAGCCTCGCAGAGAGG
>JAQBSW010002628.1:0-99279 GCA_029291075.1 Eudiplozoon nipponicum
TAATTTGACTTGGAAACGAATTTTGGTTGAGCATTCACTTGATTTATCTCGGATTTGGTAATGGCCAATCCTTCTAGAACTTTGGCCATGTTCGCCACTGTTCTCTCTAAAGAGGAGATTCTATCATCTTGCGGGGGTGAAGAAAAGGATGATGGATTCACTTTGGGTTCCAAAACCCTATATTCTAACTCACATCTCTCAGATAAGTCATCTATAGAGAGAGTGTTGGGGAGCTGTCTGGCAAAGAGTTTTAATGTTTGGGGAAGATTGTTAATAAAAACAACCTTAGCCTCATGGTCAGAAATGTTGGTTTTATACCAACGTATCCGTAATTCCCTCAGTATTTCTATGGGGCCAAGATTTGGCATATCTAACTGCGCATATTTGTTTATTATCTGCTCAGTTTCCGTGGGTTCAAGCAAGGATTCTACCTCGTTTTGTAGGCCCAAAATGGGATTAGGTAGCTTCCTAATGGCCTCAAGCTTAGGATAAATCCGTCGCTGCAATTCAGAAGGTAGTTTAGCAAAACCTTCGACAGTTTTTGATGACTGTCATAATCAGGAAACGGGGAGAAAGCGGAGTCTACGCACATAAAAAATAGCTCAATATCTCCATCCCAAACAGGAACATCAATATCTAAAATTGGACCTGACATTTTAACAATCTTACGGGATCTTAAAAGCATAAATTTGTAATCAATATGAAAATGTATAAATAAACTTTAACGAAACGCTTATCCACAAACAGCTTCCACAGTTGAGTGAGCGCGTTTCCAAAAATCCGAAATTGAGTTTGTCGAGTACGTACGGTGCCGTTTCGTACGTAGGAAAGTTAAACAGAGGCCCCGTTGGCCTTTGATGACAATGTATTATAATTATCCCCACAAATCCACGAATATATACCCAACAGATTTCCCAGGAAACCACGATCAGGGTAAAGAAAACACAAATGTCAATCTATTTATCCCAAATAGATGAAAAAGGAAGTCAATTTTATTTATACCAAAAAAATTTGAACATTAATCAATATCCTGGCGTAGTTATTGACAGCCGACAGCACGCACATGTGTAACACGAGGCAGAACGCCGATACGACCAACTGACTTGCATGGTAAATTACCGTGCTTAAATAGCATGCAATATGTGTACTTGCATACTATTGGTTAAACGTGGTTAAACGTGGTTAAACGGCAATTTTGCTTTTTTCTCATTGGTGCAACGTAAATAAATTTGAATTTAATTTACGCAATATGTCGGCGATTGATTTGTGTCGTTACTTGCACACTATTGGTTAAACGTCAAGTTTCGCTTTTTTCTCATTGGTGCAACGTAAATAAAATTGAGTTTAATTTACGCAATATGTTGGCCATTAATTTGTGTCGTTACAATATTTTGTATATTTTTCATAAATTTATTAAAAAAGGTATATGTTTTTTGTTTTTATGAGTTGTGTATAGTTTATTTTTAAAATAAAAAGGTTAAAACTTTTTCGTAAATCTCTAACCTTCAAACATATTTCACAATGTGCTGTTGAAACACTTTTATAGTGTGCAATTTTTTAATATATAGTAAACTATTGGGCTATTGTAGCATTTTATTAACAAAATTATTTATTTTAAACTTCTATTCTTTTCTGCTGAGATGTCATTGGACCCGAAATATGCCAATTTACCTTGGATTGTATGTATCTTATAGTATATTTGTTTTAGGCTCATGGTCAGCCGGATGTCTACGAATCAGGTGATCTGCCAGAGGCAGACCAGAAAGAGGTGCTCTTTATTACGAAACATTACAAATTCTATCATCTTTCTTCCCTTTCGCAGTAATGTGTATTGATCTTATACATATTTTCGTATGACAAGACGTCCATTAATAGATATGAAATATTATGTTCTGTAACATATATATATATATATATATATATATATATATATATATATATATATATATATATATATATATATATATATATATATATATATATATATATATATAAATTTGGAGTCGCTTTCCCTGTTATCAGGCTGAATATGCTTGTATGTGTTTTGCCTATGCTGATCAGGATATAAGCTGGAGTTTAATCGGCTAGAATTTTCTTCCTAGTCTATCAGGCTAAAATCTGTGACTGCTCAAACAATGTCAGCTGTGTCCTCAAATTTATTATCAACCTTCTTGCTGAACACAATTGTAATTATTTAACTATTAAATGAACTTAAGGACTGAATACCTTTTATGCAACACTGTACTTCAACCGTTTGATCCAAAATGAAATTTAGCACAAACAGAGTAATTAAATTACCTGTCCTTAACCAATCTAAATATGCTGGATTTGGAAAATAATCTCGTTTTTGTAAAAATATTTTTTTCTATCAGATCGAAATGTTAAATGTTGCAATGATTGCTCAAGACTTTACAATAAAGAAGTCAAAACCACGTTGGCTACGACACTATCAGAAAACAGATCATACATAGTTAAACAAAATACTCGAAAGGATTTAACCAAAGAATGTTCTCTAATTTCAACAATACTCTCATTTTTTAAATAATATTCATTTTACGCAGCTCTGTTAGTTAAATTTATAACACTTGAGTAATCTTTCCTAATGTGATGGTAAGCATCACAATCAATGCATAAAGAGAAGTGTTTGTGGACACCAAAGATGAAATGCCTTCCTTCCCCAAATCTCCTATTGTTTAATATTTTAAATGCGTGCCGTAATACATACATTGGAAGCACCAAGGAGCAGTTAATCAATAGAATCAATCAACATCTGTCCCAAAAGTACCATTCGCTAAATCAGCAATTATTGATTATATAATCAGACAGGGCACGTCTAGCTGTTCAATTCTTCGTAGAGTGAGGTCAGAAAAATTCTAAAACATTTACGAAGCACTGTATATCAAACAACAAAGAAAACCCTCTAAATGTTCACAAGTTTCATCAGCACAATTTTGTGAGTGACTGGCCACGAATAAAGGGAAGTAACACGTTTCTTCAACACGCAAACTCAACTCAATCTGTACTAATGTCATCGAATGTAACATTAGCAACAAGAGAGACAAAAGAAGTCGTATGAGCAAGATAACAGTTAAAAACAAATTCTGTACTACCATAAAAGCATGCACATTCTGAAAATACAGCACCAAATTAAACAAAAATGCAGAAATATATGCACGAGAATCACATGTGCCCACTTCTTTATCAGACGGTAAGCCTAGCCAACATTGGCAACTTACTGACACTAAAATAATGATCATTTGTCATGCAATTAGAAATCACATAACACGAACATGCTCATTTAATACCTTACCGATACAAATACCCAACCATCGACAAACGTGACATATAATACAACCTCAAATACCTTTATTCATTTATGCAATAATGAAACAAACAGCGTTCTAGATCAGCTTATCGAGCAAAACCACCTACCTCTATTCCAGGAAGTGTAGCGAACACTGCAGGAAAACGAATTCGACGTAGAAATTAAGCAAAGTAAGATCAATTACATTCTACTGTATAACTTGTGAATTCAATGATGCAAGGTTCAGAGCGATCGCTACTAGTGTTTAATCAAAACTAAAGTCAACATAACTGACGTCAAGTATATTCTGGTATTACTAGGGTAAATCAAATTCATGAACAATGTACGACACTGGAAGAAAGGCATTCATTCACGCGACAGCCACCAAAGCGAACAAATTGGAACAGAAACATAACGACAGGCCTTCAAAGGTGATAGTCATGTCTCATAATACGACACATTCAAAAGAAAAGCGATGACATATCACGTCGTGTTAAGAAAAAGAAGCAGTCTACATTGCGTTATTGCAAGAAAGACATGGCTAAGACATTATTGGTTACGACAAATATACAGTTATGATTAGATGAGCGACAGTATCATTAATTAATCCAGAGTAATGGCTGTAGGTAGTGGTAGAAATAATATTTAATTATAAATGGTTGTCCATAGATATCGGTTCTTTTGGATTTATATATGTATATATAATTTCTGGTGACACAAGATAAATAGGCTTCTGCAGACATTTTCAGAAGTATTAGTCTAGTTGCATCTCCTCCCGCGCGTATATCTAGACATTGCGCATTGTGGGCTCCTGTATATCCTACATCAGTATGAATGAATTACTCAGGGCTTTTCACTGAACTCTGTTTTCCGCTAGGCTTTCATAGATCTTCGCTTATTCGAGTGTATTTTTTGTGAGCGAGATTACCCTGCGATATGATAATGGGGTCGATAAGACGATTACTAATTTCCGATCATATGGTGGCTGATAAATTCCTTTTGCTAGTTGTTCAAGCCACTGTGGAACGGATCGTTTACTTGGAAGGCGACAGCCACTTTTCAATGCTTCATCATCATTCCACCTAGTCATGGACGCTATTTGCTTTGTTTGAGACATTATCTAAGAAGACGGCGTACACAGTCTTCTCGTCTGGATGTTGGGCTGGCTCTGAGGAAGCATTATTAGTGCCTGATACTATTTAGTAGATGTCGGACACTTAATTGTATTGCACCTTTCCCTAATTTATCAAAATAAACTTGAATGGAGCAGCAGACTGTGTTCGACTGAACGATATGCTTAACTTCCTTATAGTTATAGAACTGTTTACAACTCTCCTTGTGGTAGACTTATTTCTCCGTTAATATTTAAATTTGCTTATGTCCCTAGTTGATCTTAAGGAATTTTCGAAGCATTTAGAAGATAAAACTATTTTTCACAGTCTTCGACTCTCTAAAGTTAGTCCTCATTTTGCGCTAATTGAGTGGCATCGCATCGATTTTGCGATCATCAGGACGGCAATCACCATCAATATTCACTCCGGAGACTGCTTAAGAGTTCTCTTCAACAATGTAATTGAAAATGGTTAAGACAATGACCTATCGTTGTTGAACGCTGATATTAATCATAAGAGGTTCAGCAAGATTGCCACTAATATGACAAAGTCATTCAGTTGCCATGAGAAGCTTCTGGATATTGAACAATTTTGGTTGACTTTTTCGCCGAATTATTGTGTACCAACGAGTTCAAAGTACTGAATTGTCGAGAAAAGAAACGGCTAAAGCTTCTGTTACCAGTGGCGCAAATGGAGCGTTGCAGTGGGCGCATAGTTTTTGATCACGCACCGCTGTCGCAATCGAAGATTTGTCTGGATGGGTTTCGTGTGCTTTTCAGACTCGTTTTAAATTTTGTGGCCTATTGAAGAGACTGCCTTTAATGCATCATAGGACAGATGATACCAATACGTTCTTAGGTCACTTTTTTGTTAGTTGAAACAAAAGAGCTTATTTCCACTTAGTTGGGACGAATCTTGTAGTGCAAGTTGTTCATTATACGCATTTATTTGAACTTTATTTTTTTATAAAGGTGGTTGGTAGTTCTAGTACTTTGTGATCGCTCACGGGACAGCATGTCTGTCCCTTGTTATCCCACAAAAAATTATATCTTTTGAAAAAAAAGACCAGTTTATTGTCAACATTCTATTCCTTTGCATAATTTTCAGGTTTCAATATTTAAATTTGTTTGTTGCCCCATTATTTATCATTTTTTGCTTATTTCATATGCACTCATAAAAGGTTTTACGTGAGGATATAGTCACATGTAGAGAAATTGAGAATATCTCCCTGTCTGCTGAGGAAGCTCGAAAAGCGTTCACAGGCTGCTATATAGATGCATCTAAAGCAGGTAATCTGTCTTTTTAATTTAATGACGAAGATTTTTCTGATCCTGTTACCGGAGCTTTCAAGCATGGCTATACAACCGAAAGAACAGAATATGAAGCGGTGCGTTTACAAATGTCATAAATTAACTTATTATTAAAAATATTGCGCATGATATCAATCAATAGAGTCTTTATATTGTCAGTATTCTTTTCTGTAAATTAAACTATGTTCCTTAAAATGTGAAAATATACTGTTTATCAAATAGCTGAAATAGGGCCATGAGGATATGCTAAATTCAGCATTAATAATATTTAATCTCATTTACACACGCGTTTTGTGCTTATTGGCGACTCATCAGCAGGAGGCGGTACTTCAACCTATACCAACTATATATGTGGTCAAGAGGAGTGGAACAGTTTGTTGATACAATTTACTATGCGAATGTGTGTTCAAGTAGTAATGGAGCTAACTTTGTATAGATGGTTGTTATTTTTAATTTTAGCGGAATTTTGCGCATGTCCAAAATATGGTGTTTACATCCTTTTAGGATATGGTAAATTTTATATTTAGGGAGTTGGCCTTGAGTTCACATTACTACAGACTTCATACGAAGTTTTTGTTATTCTTCCGCCCTTTTTTGTGCGGGACAATTGATAGGACTCGTAGGTTGGTAAAATCTTGAATCATTTACATTTCCAGGGGCACCGATTTTAATCTTGATTGATGGATTCTCAATTTGCCCTTCCTTTTGTAGCCTTTCATCAGCTATTTGTCTGAAAATGACGTTGGGACCAGATTTTCCGATTTTTCTTCTCACTTGTCCCTTCCTCTTGAAGCCTTCCATCAGCTGCTTGCCTGAAAATGACTTTGGAACCATATTTACCGATTTTTTCATATGAAGTTGACACTTCTAGTGCTGTAATACACATACGTATAAGATACTGATCTTCTCAACTGTTCCACATTTCTCGACCATGTGCAGAATGGTTTTGATGTGTAATGCCAGATTCTACAACGATCCGACAGTAAGCAAGAAGAGCATGAGTGCATGAGATCATACCTTTCGCTTGTGCTGACTTTAACATGCACCTTTGGTCCCATTTAATCTAATTTGTTCGTAAATGCGTATTACTTAACATACACACAAAAATTTCCATATGCATTAGGTCTTCGTGGTCAAGTATATCTGGTGTGTCTAATTTTGGGGTTCGTTATTGAGACAAAATTTCGCATTAATGTTAAGTTGACCCAGACTTTATGATCAGTTCGTTGTCGTGCGTCTCTTATTTGGTACGAAAAAACACTGTCTTTTAAAGCTACGTGAATACTAGCATTTATTTTCTCAAATCCAATTGTCTATATCATACGATAAAGTTAGCTAGTATATAACTTCTACTTTCGCAATGCTGCTTGATTTTCCGATACATTGCTATACACTTTCCAGATGGTGATGCAAAATTCTTTTCGGAAATATTGTTTTTGACTCAAATCGTTTAGCTGATAAAATGTTGGTGTTAAAATTAAACGTTTATGCAATGATAACTTTTACATCAGGAATTTGGTCCTTTTGTTACGCCAAAATAAAAAATAATATTACATCCTGTACAAATTCAGCTTGATGATGTCTATGAATCCTTGTGTGTCAATGGACACCCGCCAGTTCATGCGATTTTGAAGCGGCTTGTTGTTTGGTTATTTGTAGCCAAGAGGCGTAAAGATGGCATTAAAGACATTTCAGTTTGTAGAAAGCGCTAATGATGCTAACGCCCAAGACTTGTTAATGTTCTTATTTGATGTAGCGTCAATATTCGTAAATGTTGCTTCGGTTGCGCATTAACGTGGTTTACATACGCTACAACTGAGTCAGTATGCATAGATACTGATTTCGAAGAACATATTGTCGACCGGAATTTTTATTTAAAAATTGACCCTTCTCTGTGGCGCATGCTACCTTGGTCGAACAGCGAAAATATGGCTATGCAAATTAAATACTTATTTGACATTAGTTTGATGTCTATGCTAATTTCGCTTTTTTAATTCTTTTGATGTGTTTCAAATTACCAAAGGGATTTAATCTTTGTTCGTATTAACCTTTCCGCGAAAGTTTTCATAATTAACTTAAATGTTTTGATACTATGCAAATAAGGCGACGAGTATTGAAAAATTTTCATGATTTAAGTTGTTGCTGGGCCCTTTTGGATCTAATGATCTGATTTTTTTAAACAAAGTTTACGTTTTTTAATACGGATAATTGCTACTCAATATTTCAATTTGCCACTCTTATAGAAGCTTTCTTCTGAGCTTCCAAATCTAAGAACACCGTAGGAACAAAAGGGAATGTTCAAGTAATAACTGACTGATTTGCAAGCTCTGCCAATTTGGAGTTCGAATTTATGATTAAAGATGAGGCAAGAACCAGGCTTTCAATGAATAGCGGATTCTATGGTCGCGAACGAGCTGTTGATCTTTCCGTGTGTACAATAATTTCCTCATTAGGCTAAATTAACTTTTCACGGTAAACATCTCGTTAGTGGTGTATTTTGATTCCATTTTCGGAAATGAAGCGATGTCTTTGACCGAATTTATTCATCAGAATATTTAAGCAGACCATGGAAATTTCGTTTAATTAACTTTTCTTAATTACCAGCAAATTGAACCAAATCTCTCTATCTGGTTTAGATTTGTCATTGCCGACTTAGTCGTAATTGGTTTTGAAGTGTGTCTTGCATTCATATTACCGTTCCTGTATAACCATATATCCAAATATATAACCTTATACACAAGATGAGCTTTATAAATGCTCGCATTCAAAAAGAATTTAATAAATTTCTATTCTTGATTGTCAAGGTGCATTAGTTATTATTTCTAAAATTCTAGAGCGCTTTGCAGCTCCATTTTCTGGTCCTTGTCGGCGACAAGAAGAATCTTTCTTGAGTGCCTACGCCGTGCGAGCTTCAAATGTTTAGCCTCTGCGAGTTGCGTTCGCGGGTTGTCTCTTTGCATTATCAGTTTCGCAAAGAACCGATTGATTGAGTGCTAATTGTTCATACCATACCTTCAATACAAAGTAACCATGTGTTATTTTAATACAATACTGAACAAGTAAAGGAGAATATAGTAAAAATTCTGCCTATTTTCTGAGGGCTGTAATTCGCACATTATTTTTGTAAAAAATATTAATAAACTTGTATAGAATTCTGAATCTGCCACGAAATTTTACCTTGCCCTCTTATATTTGCACATTCCTCTAACTGCACTTGCCCAGGCACGGCACTGTTTCGAAGTTAATATCGTATTTATGGAAAATTTTACTTTTGCAATAAAGAAATTTTCTGCTGAAATATGTACTTCTAGAGCAAATTTTCATATTGTTTCGTTTAAAAAAATATAAGCTATCACTTGATCATGCGTTATTCTTAATAAAAATGGTTTTAATGCCAATAACTCGACTCCAATAGGTGCCTTATGGGGAAGCAGGCAAAAATGAGACGCTCATGCAACGTTTTCAACGTCTACAGATGGAGGTGAAAGATTTGATTGACGACGCCAACAAGTTATCAGATCAGGTTAAACCTGACGCTGATCAGCCTGTAACTGCTGTTCAGTTAGCCGAATTGGCCACTTCGTTGCAGAATCAAATCTCCGAAGTGCAACTAACAAAGCTTCTTGGGCAAAATCCACCTGTAGAGCTTGGTGATATGAACAACGTACTTAAAAAGTGAATATTGGAAATTAATATTTTTATTGCTGTATGTTAGTTATGTGCCGTTAGAGTTTCTCATATCGGACGGGCCTAAGAGTTAGACGTCTAGCGAACACGGAACTATCCCCGCTAACGAGTGGCCCGGTGAACATTTTTTCTTTGCCCATACTCAACTTTGAGCATTGGCTTCTCATCCCGGTTGGGCTAAGGATCAGAGGACAGACAAAGACTGCGAGTGTGTTGTCTAGGGTTTTTTGCTTGACCTTACATAACTTTGAACTCTACGTGATAGTGAAGGTTCAGCATTTCATTTTGATACAATACTGATGGTAATGATGATGGGGCTCACGGGAAATGTTTGTATCTGGCAAATATCTTGACATTTAAATTCTTGTTTATGAGGCTAATAGGTTGCATTTTCAATAGGAATCACAAGGCTGCTGACTTCATTCATTTTACTTCGAAAATACTAGGAGAAATATTGCTTAAGAGAACACAGGTGTACTTTTGACTAGAGCAGTCCCAATTGCGCGAAGGAGTGTTATCGTAGTGCCCATCCACTTTAAAGTTTCGATTTTCATTCCATTAAAATAGTAATATATTGTTTCTTGCGAAGTACTAATATATATATATATATATATATATATATATATATATATATAGCGGTTGTATATTAATTGTTGCGTACCTAGTAACAAATAGTTCAAATGGGACCAGTTTAAATCGGTATAATCGAAAGATATAATCTCATGTACATATTCGTTTCGTGCTTACTGGCGAATAATCAGTAGGAGCTGGTATTAAACAATATACCATTTTAGGCGAAGCTCCAGATTACGAGATTCGTAGTCTGGAGGGATTTAATGAAAAGTGTCGACCTAGATGGTTAATGCTGAATTTCAAGCAAATGTCTAGGCCATGGATGAGATATAGCTGCTTTTGGCGGTGCTTCAACTTCTACCAAGGTGGAGCAAATTGTAGCACAGCTAGACAGCACCGATCACCGTGATTAATCAATACTGAATTATATATATATATATATATATATATATATATATATATATATATATATATATATATATGTTAATTAAGGCTTTTCGCTCAGCTTTCACTTGCATTTTATTAGGAATTACATTTTGGCAGAGGTATGGTCACAAATAGCTGAACCTTACAAGGTGGGGGAAGAACCGATACGCCAGGATGCGAAGTAAATTAGATGGTCGAGTTGACTAATGCAACACAGAATTGAAGCATACGGTTAGCAAAAGACTTTGACTTCTTCATGCACATTTTAAATGTTGATCATCATCCCACCACGTAAAGCAATAGAAAATCAGTTAGTAAATGATGCTTCACACTATGTGACCATGGAAAAATTGAATAAACAAAATAAATCTTTTTATTAAAATGCTTAAAACTTAGAATAATGAAAAAACAATAACTTAAAGAAGAGAGTATTAAATAAGAAGAGGCGGAGCTAGAACAAAGGGAGATGTTTACCTAGATAAAACCCAAAATTAAGCAACCTAGTGTCTGTAAAAATTGTTTTTATCCCGTTAGCTTTAAGGCAGGTCAAAATTGGCAATAATTCTTCCTTCCGATTTTCGCTGTATCGCGTTATGAACAATCGTTTCTGGTAATGGTGAATAATGACAAAGATGAGGGGGTCATCCTTACTAATTTACATTTACTTAATCTACATGCAAGTTAAGTATTTGCTTATATATTTTATTGGGCACGCGATATTTGATCTTATATAGTATGGTAGTAGTTAAAAGCTTGAGGAAGTAGATTGCTTTATTTTGCCGTCTTCCTTAGGAAGAAAAGAAAAGAAACTTGTCGAACAGTTTTTATTCTTTTAAGATTTGCAATTTGTTAATGGTTTAGGCCAAATCCATAGCAGATATTGGCTTCAAATTAAGCTGTCTCAATTTATTTTCCAATCAACTTTATTACTTTTATTTGTGTATGTAAACTGATACCATTATATACTGTTTGTTGCGGGAAACTTATATGCAATTATGTATTATGTGCTGCGCACCTGGTAACAAGTTAGTTAAAAAAGGACCAGAAAGGTAAAACAAGGTCAGTATGAGTTAAGGGTATTATCTCATGTGCACATTCGTTTTGTTCTTACTGGCGCTTCATCAGTAGGAGTCGGTATCACACTTTATATCAACTATATATTTGGTCCAGAAATATTGCATAGGAGGACGGTACTAACTCTTATACGCATACATAAGCACGAAACGATTGTGCTTCTGAGATTAAACCTTTCGATCACCTTGACTTTTGGTTATTTTTCTGATCTAATTTGTTACTAGGTTTGCAATACCTAATAAACATGCAATTTAGTTGTTTCATATTATAAACAGCATTGCGTTTGGTGTTTATTCCCGACAGTTGTTAATGGGAACTGACGATTTAAAGTTAGATGAGCATGACATTACGGAACAATTTCGACATATTAAGGAAATTGTAGCCGTTTTCTGAGAATGTAAATATAAAATTGTCCACAAATTCTTAGAGCCTTTTCCATGGAAAATAGAGACGAACATTTTTTGCCATAATATATATTTGCCTTATTTCGTCTTAGAAATGTGCAAATATCTATATTTTAGAATATCAGGTAAGCAGATAATTAGCATGAACATAAATAATGATAACTTCCAATTATTTACGTATTGTCGATGTCGCCCTGTCTTAATGTTAACGTGGGTATAATGGTGTCTTGTGGAGATCTACTTAACCACATTTATATGTGTTACCTCGGTAAGACTTTCCATTTGGATCAGATCCTCGCCTTCAAATATCACTCTTTGCTGACAATTTTTGCTTGTTTTAAATTCTCATCTTTTCGTTTTCCAGTAAAATTTGTTAAACGCTACTATTTATGCTTCTTTAAAAAAAAATTCATTTGCTTCATGGTTATATGACATCCAAGCGTGAGTTATTATTATGCCTTTGTATCGCTGTACCAAGTGTTGATTATAATGATGTTGATGTACGTATATGTGTAGGTATTTATGTATTTGTGCAAGTATGGATCTATATTTGAATGTGTGAATGCTCTTTGTTGACACGGAATTCATTTATAATCAATCTGTTGATTAATCACTGACTGTGCTGTTTGAAACTTTTGCGCCTTTAAAATGATTTTTTATACCTATTCTTAATCGGAGTATGTCTATTTGAATATTTGTGCAGTATCTTTTTTCACCTAAATATAAAACTACAACAGCATTTAATCTACCCCCGTTCGATAATCTGACGATTATATATAGTCTGCTGAAATTCTGAAATAAGTTTATCGATTATATTTTCCAGAATTTTGCGATTTAACATACTTCTCGTCCGATATATATATATATATATATATATATATATATATATATATATTATTTGCGATATTTGCATTTGAGAAGCTCAGCTAAGCGTGCAGGATAAGAAACTTTTCTTTTTGAAATGTGCTTTTGTTATAATTTTATTACTCTATAGTGTGCAGTAACTATGATCGTTAGATTAATAAAGCGTTTCGAATTTGAATGTTGCCTAGCTTTTCACAAAACAATATTTGGACCTTTCTGCATTGATAATACTTCGTTATTCTACTTAGTCATGCCGTAAAACATATGCACCTGACTTTTCATTGGTGCCGAATTTGGGTTTGTCACTGACTTCTCGCCATTTGTAAATGTATCGTGACTTAGTCATCAGAATTTTGTATTTTATCATTTTACATTGTTGTTAAATAAATTTCCGCCTGCACGACAGGCGGCCTTCTCGTGTTTTACTAATGGCGGAATATGAACTGATATTCTATAACCTGAATACCGGTTCTGCTTTTGAGGACATGTTTTCCTTTATGTCTGCGATTCCGGGTTCGAATTACTTCTTGTGCTACCATTAATAAAATGTTTTGAAGTTTTAATGCACAACAATTGCTGCATTAGCATCTGAGTGACCTTTTATATAACATTGAATATCTTAACAGGCAGAAATTCTGCCGCCTGTAATGCATAGGGTTGATAAAGCAATTCGTTCTGTAGACCGATTTCGTTCTTATTTGGAACTCCTCACGTACTGTCCACAATTTGCCGCAGACAGGGCTCGAGCAAGGGAACGTCTGCTTCTAAATTTGCTGCTCTAACTCTTGAGCCAACCTTTCACATTAATGGTATGGCCTAGTAGATTCAGACTTCAACTGAAGGCTGTTCTATTACTGATGTTTCACTGACAATGGCGTATGAAATTGTTTCGGCTGATTTACTTTTTCTCGTGTAGAACTTCTTTGTTATGTATGCAGTCGCGAAACATCATAGTACTATCGTCCGATGTATGTGATAATTATGAAATGCAATACATCAGCATATAAAAGCTGATACTTCATGTCACGTAACCATACAATTTGAATATTCATAGTAGTGTTGGATGTAGCTCGGCCAATACTAGCACAGCTGCCTGTATTTCCGCATTTAAATCTTACATTTTCAACCTCAAATATGTCAGGGAATAACTAATATAAGTGTTACGAATATGTTAGGACTAGGAGTGAATGAGAGTTTAATTCAAGTAATGGGCCTTTTGATTTCTAGTGTGGCTTAGATTTTTAAAATGTCACACTATTTGTTGTTTTATTCCAGATTTTTGGTATTGGGCTGTGTTGTGACGCTTACCAATGGAGTTAGAAGTGCGTCGGTTTGTTTATCTGATGGTGTTTTTGCCTTATTTTAAGCATGGTCATGAGTTAAGGAATAATTATTACCTCAAGTAGTAAAATCTGAATTAGTAAGCGGTATCACTACCAGTGCATTCCATAACCATATGTTATGTAGCACAAAATGTATAGTAAACACCATGCATGCATGCTACATTATGATTATACTGCTAGGTGTGTACGTTATGAAATTAGAGTGTATTACATCCTCAGTTCGTATTTATGGTGTAGAAATGCTGTTGACATTGGGCCGATTCCATTGTTGTGTACATTTTATGCTTAGAAAAAAATAAACATAGACAGTTACCTTTGGAACATGTGTAGCGAGTTACGGGCTCGGTTGATAGAAGAAGCACTAATGAAATATTTATATACTAGAATTTTAACTTAAAGCTGTAGTGGATGATGTACTGGTGTTTCTACATTTGGTGAACAGATCCAGAATTGTTTTTAGGCGTAGAATATCTTTGTGTCGCACGAATAACGTTTACCAATTAAAACAGTTGTATTAATTGAGTTGGTTGTGTGGACATAGGCCTTGCTATTATGCACCAGCTACACTGTAGACTCAAATGAGGGTAACCGATAAAGCTATCCACCATGGGTCGGCGAAGAATTCATTTTAGGCACATTCACATTTAGACTGCATACATACTCATGTAAATCTCCGATTGCAAAACACTGTAGGCTGAACTGTGTTGTAACATTAATTCGAACTAAACGAACATTGGTTACGCGAGCGATGGTAAAAATATTTAAACACCAGTCCCGTTATAAGCATACATCTGTATTTGTAAACTATGCATTGGGAACTCTTACGGACTGTTTAGAATATTTCGGTTACAGGGCTCGAACCTGGGCATGTATGCTTCGGAATCTGTTGCTCTAACCACTGAGTCACCCCGCCGCAATCTACACGTTTATACGGAAAAAATGTATGTATATAATGGGACTAGGTGTTTGTGTTAAGCTGACAACGCTGATTTTAATAATTTCTTCGAACTTTTGTACTGTTTTATTATTATACACTTTTTATTTCGTATTTTTTAATTTTTTTTTCAAGTCGCTTGTGGAGTCAGATATCGCAGTTCAATCAGAAACGATCTACTAACTCCGAATTGACTAACGAGGGAGATATCATTTACGAAATTCACAACATTGTTGACAGCGCTGCCATTATCGAAGCCGAAAGGGTATATTGTGTTATTTCAAAGGACACGTATTCCGTGTTGCTGAGATCGATATTATTGATGCTTGTTGCTTAGTTGAGCATTTGCGATCTCTTGTTGACTACCAGAGCTAGCTCGCTTGATTGCATGCGGATCTACCGTTCTGGCTGTTTTCTATAGGGCCGCGTTCATTGTAGTTCACAAATAAACACGATCAACGATAACAGTTGTCGCAGACTGTCGATTAACATTTTTTGTCTATGATGTATATTCATTTTTGAGTTTACCAATGTAAAATACAGATGTGACATTCTTAGCCTGTGTGTGTACAGCTATTGTAAATTGTATTCATACAAACGCAAACGCACAAACAATATCGTCGCGAAACATACATTCTAATCACGATTAAACAATAATTGATTGCGCGGATGGTGGTAACAATCCTTAAAATCAAGTTAGCGAGCTTGATGTAAACACCAATCCTATTTTATTTAACCAGCTAAACTACAGCCAGCCGCAACGCACTGACGCATTTCGACCTTCCATGATCATCATCAGAGTACGACAGCAAACTGACTATCGAGGATCAAACCGCATTGCATATATGTGGAAAGCAAAATTAGATATACGGCTCTCACCTCTAGTAGTCTTGCATAAGTTGTACGTGACTGGAAATGTCGACTGCACAATTTCTATGCAGTCACGAACATTAGCTATTTGTAAATTTTGCCACACATATATATGGACAATACAATTAAACAGTAATTGATTGCGCGGGTGGTTATAACATTTCTTTAAATCAAGTTTGCGAGCTTGAAATAAACACCAATCCCATTGTATTTAACCAGTCGTCGAACAACACAACAAAACTACCGCCAGCCGCAAGGCACTGACGAGGTGAGAGCCGAATATCTAACTTTGATTTATATATGAATATATATATATATATATATATATATATATATATATATTCAATGCAGTTTAATCCTCGATAGTCAGTTTGCCGTCGTACTCTGATGACGATCATGGAAGGTCGAAACGCGTCAGTACGTTGCGGCTGGCGGTAGTTTTTTATGTTGTTCGACGACTGGTTAAATACATTGTGATTGGTGTTTACTTTAAGCTCGAAAACTTGATTTTAAGAATTGGGATATTGGTTGCGGGATGTGCTTTCCGTTGAAAAAGGCTTCCGAAACCGGAAGTAGACCGTTTTCTTCCTTATTATGCACTCAAAGCGCTCGTCAAGCTTACCTACGCCAGATCTCGAACCGAAGCACATTTTGTTCAACCATGCAACTCATCTACTGTGTCACCATAGCTACGCATTTCGTGTAATTTTCAGTTATATATCAGCTTAAAGTTGTTCCTGTTTTGCATCATTTCTAACTAAATTTCCAACCGATCAATTCTGACCTGTTATTTTTAAACAGCCATCTTACTACCTTGACAATATTGAATTACATTATTACGACAGGATTTTGTTACTTATATGCTGTAACTATAAATTTAATATTGCATAGTAGACCGGTAGTGTCATAATTGGAAACTTATTTATTACTTTACGGTTTGTGCTCTCGTCAAATTCTGTCAAGTACTTGATGAGTAACATATAGAGGCGCTTCTGGAACTCCTGTGTCGGGAACTGCAGTCTTCAATTTTGTATACGGCGTTCGGCACATCACACTCTTAATTCTTCAATCTTTTTCTTTGTATCAATAGGACAATGTATCAGAAATCTTAGCTGGTGTTTTATTAATTGGACTCCGTATTTTGTAGCTCTCAGAATTGGACCGGCGCTTATCACAAATGGAAGCTTTGCTTGGCAAGCCTGACGCTGTACGACTTTCTGCGTTAACGGCCGACTCAGTTCAGCATGGTCTTTTGGCAGCAAGCCACAAGTTGGCCGCGCGTTCTGCTTTGTTGCAGCCGGCTCATTTAGATTATGTGGAGGCGCGTCTGAGCGAACTGAATATTAAGTTACAGGCAATTCATGAGCGCAGGGATGCTATTGCCGATGCTGACACACAGAACAAGGTATTAAATTTAACTGGTATTTCTGAACCTTTGCTTTTAGAAACCATTGCATGCCTCATAGCATCATTCCCATCTGCAAAGAAAAACAAAATTTCTCATAAACAAGAATCGTTTCTCTTTCGTTTTCTTCTAAAATATCTATATGTAAAACTTATACAAATTGATGCACACAACTGACTGATCGTTCTTCGATTTCACACTCTCCGTTTTTTAAATGTTTGGTTTGCCTTTCGTAAAGTATATCCATGTATGATACTTGAGGAGAAATGCGAATGAAATTGTTCTTGTATCTGGCATCATTTAAGAATATCTTTACACATGCAAAGGGTTTTGTAAATGAGCAGTGCATTTCGTTTATTTGTGGCTCATTTGATATTTAGTTGACACAAGACTATGAGTATGGAAATTGGGGTAATTCGGCTGATAAGCTCTTTAAGCGATACTGTGGAAGTATCAATATCGTCGCGTACACGTCGAGCAATAAGCAAAGCCGAGGTTAACTTGAAACCTTGGATCAGAAAGTGTCTGATTGGCTTCTGTTTTAACGAAATAAGTCGTAGAAGCCCGTGCCTACATGCTGGCTTACCGGAGATGATAAAGAGGAAGAATACTGGTGACGCTAAATCTTTTTGTACGACAGTGGAGCACAGGCCGAAACAAGCATGTTGAACGCTAATTAGACTTTACTGCAACGTCGATTATATTAGTCCAATTATCTGTAATGCACGCCAGGTGACCAAAGCAGCTTCGTTGATTAGTTGAAACAACAGGAGGAATAGGCCAGTCATCTCGCGGCCGGTTACTATTATTCGCGATATCAGTCACTCGACTACCCCGAGCCTTATCTTTTTCGAGTAGCGTTGAACAGGATTTAATTGGGTAACGTGATTAACTTTTACCTATTGGCATGTGATTCTCTGCAATCCATCGTTTGGGTGATCTAGATCTTCTTCGTTATGTTGATGTTGACTGGTCTTCGTTCACCTCTTTAGCATTATGCGAGTTTATTTCTTGTCTGTTGGATGTTGAGACCTCTGGCCTTTAGAGTTAGGCATTCGTTCGTGGCTGGTAAACTGAAAAATCGTAGTATTTGCAAAGCTCATCACGAGAAGGAAGACCAGACCTGATTTAAGCACTCAATGTATAGTCTACGGAAATGATTGTTACATCTATCTTAATTACGTAAGTGATTCAGCCGGGCGTGATGTTATTTTTTTCTTTAAAGTGTTGCAGCGAAAGCATTTTCTGACTGAGAAGCTATAATCCGTCGTTTGACCTATGCTAGATTCCATATACGCAACCTAATTCTCAGAGTCGTAAACGTATACGCAACGACTCTCATCCATTCTGCTTGTGAAAAAAGTATCTTTTTAAAGCCTTCAAATTTGAACTCTGTTTGTGAGTGCATTTCGTAGAATCTTATTTTTGCTTGTTATTTGCCCATGGAAGCATGGTAAGAATGTGCGATTATACGGAACTGTTAATAGCTGAATCATGGTTACATAAAACCCAGGCTATTGGTTTAAGGATATTCGACCTTGTCCTATTTTGCGAGCTCAAATAAGCAACAGCACAGGAAATATCTCTTCATAGGCGTAACGGTGTAACATAGCTTGTTGAAACGGTTGCATTAACGGTCTCAGATGGTTTTCCATTATACCAAAAGCGAGAGCGTGCCGCACATGCTCTACAAGTTCAGTCAGTGGATTTGATCTGTTCACTGAATGCCGAAATCCAATTGGAATTTCGCCCCATGAGTTCGTCCGCATTCCGGTGAAATGAATACATGTGTGCAGAATGCAATCACGGACGCCTATGCTTCTGTAGGGTTATGTATGTATTTAATGAGAATGTGGACATAAAAAAATTAAAAAAATATCGTTTTTTGCATTGAATACTCCAAGGCTACAACATACACTCATCACAGTTAATAGATGTTTCACAATAGTCTTATTTCTCTTGTTCTCTGCTGTATGTTGCCGATATTCCGACTGTCATTTTCGAGTCTTTCCGAACGGTTCGTTCACTTAAACGGGTTTATGTCTACTTATTGGTTTATCTCATATCTTTTACTGACTACTCGTTTGATTAACGTCTAACACAAACACACAATAACACACACACACACACACACACACATATATATATATATATATATTTCTACCTGTGTGTATGCTCGTATGTATATAATTTTTAAGTATTCGGATAAATACAATTAAACACATTGCTATCTACATCTAAGGGAAACAACAGTGATCTTATGCAAAATACTGAGGTTTCTCAAGATAATTGTTGATTGTGTATTTGTGCATGTTTCCTGATGATGAATTATTTTGGCATACATTTAAATGCGTTGACGTGCAGTGTTATTGCAAGGGGAATGAAAATGAGCAGGCAACATCCTTCTGCAGGAGTGTTTCAGATTTGCTCCTTCTGATGCATTATTTTAACATTCGGTAATTTTTCATTGTCAGATTGCTGAACTCTACGAATTGGTGAAGAAGTGGAATGGCGTTGCGGAATGCCTTCCGACTGTCGTGGAACGTTTGACGGCCATGCGGGAACTGCACGACCAAGGTAAATTGCTTATTCTGTCTGTTCTTTGAACGAGAGGCGTGTTGTGCGCGACAGGGAACAGGATTAACTACCTGTCTCCTGTTGTACCCAAAAAGGTGGTTGCATCCACTGTCCCCAATTTGACTCAGTATGTTTAGGTTTAGCATTTTCTTCTCGAGTAAATTTGATGTTTACGAAAGAAAAGTGTTGTCTTTCTCCACATATAGAATTAATTTTCTATCTGAATCGGCTTCACTGGCTTGTTTCATTATTTTGGCTGGGTCCGCTGCGTGTGGGATGCACAGTAGTAGATAATATATGTACCTTTTGTAAAGTGCGCACTGGTCAATTAGCCTTGCTCAAGATGGTATATTTAAATGTCTGCCAAGTGAGGTGCAGTTCAACTTTCCATAGCTGTGGCATTGAACTGACGGAAATATTTACCTTAAAATGTAAATTGCACGTTTTTTTACATGCTCATACGAAGTCTTTAAGGTCAGTGGTGTCTGTAGGAAAACTTGTTTTTAATCCGGTCACAGAAGATTGACGTTGATTTTCCCTTGGAATTTTCGTAAATATGGATGAAACGCTAAGTCAGCCCATTTGATTTTCTCCGTTATTTTTTCCCTTCAGTTATTCTGGTTGATCCAAATAGTTCTTGATGGTTAAATACTGTTTGTTGCGAAGAGCTAATATATATGCAAGTATGTATTAGGTGTTGCGAACCTAGTAACAAATTAGTTCAGTTGTGACCAGAAGGATAAACCAAAGGCAGCATGAACGGAAAGTATAATCTCATGCACATTCGTTTCGTGCTTGAGATTATACTTTCCGTTCATGCTGCCTTTGGTTTATCCTTCTGGTCACAACTAAACTAATTTGTTACTAGTTCTTGATGGTGTTTGTATTTATGACTTTTCTTTGTTATTGAAATAGTTTTCTAGTTTATGTTTTGATGCGTTGATCACTGATATGTCTGACATGTTCTTTGCGTTATAGGATTACCGTAAAGTATTGCGGGATTTGTTCGGTTAGGCTTCGTTTTGTGGCTATTTCTAAGAGTCATGATCTGTTTTCGGAATCAGCCAATGAAGATAGAACATGCTTAGTTCCAGCCTGGATGCCATTAATGTCGCATTCGCTTAGATCTATTTTAATGATGCAGAATTTGGCTTCCAAGTGTGTAATTCTTTCTAATGTTTGGACAAAATCGCCTGTGAATTATTGGGAATAAATGCATCAGGATTAGTAGGAAATTTTGATAAAGCATGGAATTCGTCTATATCACTTGTGAGGTCTTTACTTTCTTTGTCAGCTTTTATTCTCATCGAAGGTTCTTTCTTCGTTAAAGAAGCATTTTGTTCGCTCTTGTTACATCTTGCAAGTTGGCGACCTAGTTATTTAATGATTCTCTTAGAGTCTCACAATTTTGGATTGACTGTCCTCGTTCGCATTGAGCAATAAGCGGCTTATAGTCTTATTCGTCCGATTCTGGTTATTTCTTTCGCACTGCTGCATGACTATTTTGATACGACATCTGATTAAAAACACGATTTGAAAAATTTAGTTATTCCAGACTTTTCGGATTCATTTAATTGGCTGCAATATAAGTGTTTAGTTCCTAACGAGTAAAGGGATTACCCGGCTATTTAATAGACTTAATAAATTACACAGTGCATTTTTCTTAAGGAAAATTAAACATTTAACAACTAAGTATATGAATATTGTGGATAATTATGTCGAGAATATGCAACTACAACATTAATTTTTTTAATTTATATACATTCTGAGTTTCGCAGCAAACTCTGAACAGTACGTGATGAGTTGTCAATGAGGGTGTCAGCGGTCTACTCGATGAATTGCCTTTTCTACACTATACGAAGCTTAGTTTATACTGACAAATGTATATACAGGTGTTTATATCAAGGTCGCAAACTTGATTAATATAATTCTTGGTTTCATTTGATTAAATGAATGACAGTTGTTTGAATTTCTGCTTTTTATCTCTTGTTGGTTGCTTTTTGTGAGTGCATTTGCGCGCGTGTGTGTGTGTGTGTGTGTGTGTGTGTGTGTGTGTGTGTGTGTGTGTATGTGACATTATCGTTGAATTACCAAGTGACGTTTGAGATCTGGTTATTTTTGGACTGCTGGATTGAATTTGGACCCGGTGTTCGCTTCGTTGGCTTTTGCGTGTTCGACTGTGTATCCCACCCATATGCTATCTTTCCTATCTCGTTGTTAATTTTTGTTTTATTTCGTCGCCTTGGTAATAGCGTAGGACGTGTAGACTGCAATATTGATCGCTCTTATTGTTGTACAATTTCTGCCACTGTTAATGATGATAGTTATGCTGTTTGCGCAGCTGTTTTTTCTTCTTCAGTTTCTCGCCAATCCGATCAAATGCTTGTTGACACCGGTCTAGTGGGGGTTGGTGCTCGACTGAACGCTAGTTAATTGTCGTTGGTTTGTGTGATTCGTGCCCAGTCGAGTAAAATATCGTATTGGTGGAACCTTTGAATGTTTAAGACGGGTGCGTTATGTTTTATATAAAGAGCATCATATATGCATATGACGCACTACCAACTCGAGATGAAAATGCTAATTTGAAACTTGAATTACACAAAACATCTACTTCCATGGAAAATGAATTCATTACATGAGTAATGTGCCGAAATGTCACAAAAGAAACCTAATTATCCACCTAGAAAACCGAATCACGAAGACCTGCGCTGAGCACAAAGTCGAGGAAGAGCTAGGCTACTTGTGGAATCTGTTGCTAATGAACAATTACACGGAGTGGTTCGTAGATGTCAACATCATACGACGTCCGACTCGTACCTCAGTGGATACCAGCTAAATGTTTTCAGAAAAATAACCTTTAGAGACGACCTACCGGCTTCAATAATTGCCCGACGGTTGAGTCGATTCACTAAGGCAAATTTCATTAGTGCAAAAATTATATATATATATATATATATATATATATATATATATATATATATATATATATATATATATATATATATATGAAGAATGGTGAAATTGGTTACGAGATATATATATCAACATTGAAATTGCGCACATGCTCTGTCACCAAGGGAACAAAATAAACCTGAAGAACAAAACGATACGAAAAGTAGCACACGGGCGGGGGGCATTCGTAGAGGGATTGGTAAAAAAAAGTGTTCAAAAATGTGCAAAACTCAATCCATAAGTTCAAGAATCACCAAAACACAAAAATCAATCTGTAATCCAATGAGAATGACCCATTTCGCCAGCAGATCTAATTCTGTAAGAATAAACTACTTTTCTGTTATCGCTCTGCTAACAAAAGTGTAATATTTCAATAATGAATTTACTTTTAAGGTAATACGGTTTATTACATGTGTGGATAATATTAAACATATCAAGAAGAATCGTGTCAAATTAACTGTGGATTTGACGAATAACGGAAAAGGATCTATGCCATATACCCATTTTGCATCTGTCGATTGATGTTTTAGGATATTTCATTTGTTTTTTACATGAAGTTTTTAAACTATTTAAATCCTCACCAATTTCCATTTATAAAATACATTCATATCGCTTTATGTCTAAAAACAACAAACTTTTTTCACAAACATCTGTCTGCATTCAAGCAAAAATTTTGGGATAACAGTAAAGTACCGCTTTTTTATAGCATAAACTATACGGATAATAGTAGTATACGTTAAACATGCACAATGAATGGTGTAAGCGCTTCACACAATTTCGTGAAGATTATCGTGTGGTATTTTAAGCAAAAAATAAACTATTCCACTTGGTTTGGACAGCAAAAAAGTAATTCAGATTTCACATTGAGAATTTTTCTGCACTGTAATATTTAACAAAAATTATTGTAGCCCTCCATGGCGATTGTGCGCTTTATCCCTGTGTATTACATCGCGCGTCGGCACAACGGCTAATTACATTATTGTATTCTGATTAGATTGGGCCTTTCGCTAACCGGAGACCAACTACAAATTCAAGAATATTTTCTCACCATTAATGATTTTGTAGATTTGTCAAGGCTAAACTGCTGTCACACGCAATACAGACAGCAATACACCAAAGTTAAAAGCCTGGTGTTGCACTACAACATGAAGCAGTACACATGCTTAACGTCCCAACGACTTTCCTTCTTGAGTGGCCGATTAGCACCTCAGTTGCGCAACGATCCGACTGATCCTCGTTTCCAAGTACGTGTTGTATTCAACTTCGTGGTGACTGGGTGCTGATTTGTCCCATCATTCCGACGGTTTCCTCATCGTTCGTACTAACCGCTGGAAGTGAATTTCAAACTAACCTTGGCTGTTTGACGCTTCGATGCTTCGTTTCCAGTATCATCTTCAGAAATTAATAGCGCACAGTGCTCTAATCACAAGAACAGACTTAGGCAATGTGCGTAGTTGTATGCTAATTGTGCAAAACAAATATCCGCCAATTGCCAATGTGAATATAATAAGTTAGATGTTTGAAAGTGGCCGAAGTCTTCTTCACAGGCATGCACTTATCATGAGTCTCAGAGATTTTCGTTCGCGGGTTGTCGCTTTGCTGAATCAGTTTCGCAAACATCCGATTTATTACCATTTCCACGTATGCATGGAGTTCGTCTTCTTATTGGCTGGGAGCGGATTCGTTTCTTTCTTCCGAAGACTTCAACATTGTTCGTGCTAACCATTGGAAAAGAGGTACGGTCTTTTCGACGTAAATATGAATAGTACATCGCGATCCCCTGAATCGAATGCGCCCTATATTTCTTGATATTCGGCTATTGCGACATTCGTGTTGCTGTCCAAGTGCCTGCCTTAGGATAACAATATTGTCTGTACAACCTCATTCTGATCGGACTGCGGCTGGTTTTTCTCTAGCATGTGATTTACGCGATGCACTGATATCGTGTAGGATAATGGTAGAAAATAACATAGGTATAGCTACATCGAATGGTTAATGCACAAATTACGATTGCTGTAATAACAGATATGGTCTCCTCATTCCATATAGTTAGAAAATATTTAACTTCACAGTAATCGTGTCACACTTGTCCTTCTAAAAGGCGGGAAGCAGATTATTGGTTCTGACGCTATGCGAAGAGAGAGAGAGAGAGAGAGAGAGAGAGAGAGAGAGAGAGAGAGAGAGAGAGAGAGAGAGAGAGAGAGAGAGAGAGAGAGAGAGAGAAGAGAGAGAGAGAGAGAGGAGAGAGAGAGAGAGAGAGAGAGAGAGAGATTGTTGCTATCAGTAAATTTATCAGGGTAACTCACAGAAATGAGGAACACTAAAACTCTCCACAACAACATTATGGACAAGTTAGAATTAGGGCAAGGCAACATCTGCAATACAGCTTCCTTGAATAATTATCCATAGCTGAGTAACAAAAGATTGTTTAATTGTATTTCCTAATTCACTAGAATTAACAACTTTTCTCGTCTGAAATATTAGTAATAGTGTTATTTCCTTTCGAAATATTTGAATAGCTGCTGGCTTCAGTCGTGCGTTGACCGTCCTGGAGTCTTCTCAAACAGACATGGACAAAAGACTGTCGACTTACAGCGACGTCTTGAAAAAATTAGAGAGTGGACTAGCTGACAACCTGGAGACAATCAAGACAAATTTATCTTTCTTGGAGAGCAAAATAAAAGCTGAGTAACGTTTGTCTAAGCGATTAGATTTATTGATCTTTGTTGGTAAATTCGTCATTACAATCATGGTTTAACCCCTTTTCTGACATATCTTTCCGTTTTTTTGTGCACTCTGTTTAAAAGCACATAAAACATATTTTCGCCATCCGTACTGACTCCTATAACTATTGTTAGTTTTGTGCTGCGATGCGCTTCCTCCTTTCGATATCATCTCTAGAGCTAATCGGAAGACAGAGAAAAACTACTTTTGTTTTACTAAAGCTGATAAAGATTGAGAGATTATCTACACAGAGCTGTAATATTTGTTTCACCGTGTATTGAACGTGTATTCAGTGTCGGCGGGGCAATTCCTCGTACGTAAGAAACGTGCTTTTGTCGTCTATTTTACGTTTAGTAGGCACAAAGCTGGTGTTTTACTCCGAACTTCATGTATTTATTTTATTAAATAAAAGTGCATGTATAAAATCAGTAAATTTAGCCTTCAGACAATAAGTAACAAGTGGAGAATTATAAATGAAGAAATTTTCACTTTATGGTTTACATGTAAGCAGTTTGATGCGGGTGTGCTAAAGTCATAGTTTCATAATATTTGTCATACTAGTAACGGACAGTTCCACTACTATTGACAGCGGTTTTATTAGCTTTAATGAGGAGTGAATTTTTGTCCTTTCAGAACCTCTTTTCATATACTCTGGGTTTAAACCATCGGGTTTGTAAAGGTGAAGCCAACCTTGGCTGCATAGTGTGCCTAAGACAAGACGTATTATCTTAGCACTTCTATCTGACTAACAAGAGCGTATCCTTATGGTTTTGCACAGTGGGAAATTATCCTCACACGGTTGTCGCTTCTCAGGTGGTTTAAACGTGCTACGTGTCTATTGTACAAGAACACAAGATCGAATCTGAGCGTATTTCTTACCAATAATGAGAACACTGATGAAGAATAGCCAAATAAACTGTCGGCATTATTTGTCTCCTCGTAGGTAAACTGAGGTTACTTGTAAAACAGCTCATTGTGCATTATCAATTATACCATATATCATTTATCAAATTATATATATATATCCATAGGTCGGAATCCGACTGGTACCCGCTCAATCAATCTAATGGAAGTTATATCTTTCTACAATGCAAATTGCAGTAATTCACTTCAGTCTGACGATAGTTTTTGTCACTAGCGCACTGGTTGCAAGGATAATGAGGATTGTGACGAGTGGCGCTACCCAAGTATTGGATGTGGACGACTTTTGCCATAAACACTATTGCAGGCTCCTCTTGAGCTCATTTAGTTGGAGACCCTAATGTTCGTTTAAGTATGTGTACTTGTACGTAGGTCTTTACGTGGTTACTTTGTAATAAGGCTTTTGTCGTAGACCCTTAACACTAAATCGTGATGTCGAAGCACTAGACCTTCAAGTACTGGTCTGCGTAGTGCTACACTAGGTGAGAAACGATATATTTCAAAACTGGAATTTTTCATATACTTTGCTTGAAAACTTCTCTGTGGTGTGGTTTACTCATTTTGTGGTAGGTGGCAGTGACAGGTCACTTTTTATCCTGATTACGCTGCTTTCTGGTTGCTAGTTTTTATCTCAGAAACTACGTCCTCTTTCAAGCTGTTTTTCTTACTCGTTGAATGAAATTGAACGATTTTGTTTACGAGATCTTCCTGCCGAAAAAATCAATTAGAAACTTTTAATAAGCAAGCAGAATAATACAAGCTGAATCGTGCAAAAATTTTGCGTACATTTGTACAATTCTTAATGATAATTGTTTTGTTACTATTTGTTAACGCTTTATCTGCTGTTTGATTTCATTATCAGATGGAACCTTCTAATGAAACGATTCGTAGCTTTTTGGGATTATTGGAAAGTTTTGGTGCAATACTTGCTAGTTGAAATAATGTTAGTTGGTGACAATTATTTAAATCAAGTTTGCATATTTAGGATAAGCATAGATCCCATTTCATTCATTCATTTACACAGCATATGTGCGACCGATTATAACATGGTTCTGCGCAAATGGTTGAAAAAAGGCGTTTGTGATTACATTACGTACGCAAAATAAGTTAAAGAAATGAGAATCCCTATGCTGATGTTATTGCACAGTTCTGCACGAAGTAAATTTATTGCGATTGTCTTCAGTGTGGGAGATCTACTCACCTGTACAACTTGCAATTAAAATAAATTAATGCTTTGATGGAATGTCGCATTGTTCATAGTACATGCGAACTAAATATTGATGTTGCATGTATGTATGTATATAATTAAACATACTTTTTTGTGCAATAAAGCGACATGCCAACAAACTGATTTTCATTTCTAATTAAGGCTAGGCGTGTGGACATGCTTCTATTTGTAATAAATGGCTTTGTTCAAAATTGCAGAAACTAGTTTTGACGTGCATCGACATTATCCTGTGGATATCAAACCCCATGCGAAATTTCCTATTTATTTATTCTATTTTCAATTATTGGGTTTTCTGTGTACAAAAAATTGTATGTTTCCATGATTAATTGGGTCGGCGAACGCCAAACGCATGCAGTTTACATGGCTTTGACGTGTTATGTAATCTATTTTTAACTTGCTCCATGAATCTTTATTTTACGTTTAACAATTCGCCATTTTCAATTATTCTCGATGAATTGGCGTGACAAGTGTAGGAATGTTAGAAGAAATATTTATTGTCATTTTTTTCTGTTTGCTATAAATCATTTTCATTCTTGTTGGCAAGAATATTTTATTTTTAATATTTTTCCTCCTGAATACATATCTGAGGTGCTTCTGTGTACTGTTGAATTCACAATTTTTTCATCTCGGTTATGGGCTATTTAAAAATGAAGCCATTGGATTGTATTTTAACAGTGGTCTTTCTGTTTTGCTGTGTTTTATACACCTTTTCACGGCTCTTTGCGTTGGCCATCTCGCTTTCTCCCTGGTCTCTTACGATTTTGCCTTTAAAGGTTCATTATAGTCCCGTCTAATTGATTAAAGCAATATGAATTCTCCTTCAGTATATTGATTATATTTTGCCAACTATTTAGACCCATGCTAAGTGAATGCAAATGGTAAGCATAAAGTTTAAATAAATTATATAGTTGATCAATTCTATTTATTTTTTCGTACGCCGGTGTCATTTGAAATATTCTCTCTTATATTCGGCAGACGAAGTTATGATTTGCTTGATCTGGCGAGACACAGTCTTCCTTTCTCACGCGACGCCTCGTGTTCTGTTTCAGTGTGGGGTTAAAATGTGTGAAAGGAATAATTACTGCATTTGCGCACGTTTAACAGATGTCGAGAGTTAGCTTGTATTGCCAGAATAAAATGGTTTCTGGTTTTTCAATCTAAATAATCCGGACTGATGCTACTCGCCAGTCTTAGGTGGCTGGCCATCTACGCACGAAAAAACCCGAATCAAACAGATTTACATGGAAGCAGTGAGGCAATGTGCTTTTGCAGACAACTTATAACTATGCATATTTTACACAGAAACGTGCATGTGAGGTGTCCATTTTCATTGTTGACGCGTTGCTGGTTTTAAATTTGGCAATGATCAACACAAGAAATGATTAGCAGTCATTTTCGATGTGGAAAATTAACTATTTCATTGATTTTATAGTTTTGCCTAAAGTATGACAAAGGCAACCGGCTAGTGCATTGCGTTATTTATTGTTCAGCGTAGCGGTGAAACAAACCATATTTAATTTGTTTCGATACTTAATGGTTGTATAATTGTTGTAGGCATAAAAGATCATTTTTGCGCAACCGGATGCTACCCAATTGGTGGTTCTTTTCGCCTAACAGGTTTTGTGCATTTCATGTATACATTTTATTTAATTGATAATTCGTCCAACCAAATATTTGATGCGATTGACATATTCGGAATCGTGAGACTGTGTACAGGAAGTACACAAACACTGCTAAAAGACTGTGGCTGAAAACGGAATTGCAGAAACTGGCATGAGGTTAATAGCAAGAGGTCTTTCTTCTTCCACTGACAACTAAATAATTCCTGGTTAATTTTGATCTTTGTGAACAATCAGCACTACAGCAAGTAATCAATAAAAAATGCCATCAAAAGAAGACCACACGTTGTGATTAATGTATCCAAGTAAATGCAGATCGAAACTTCGTTTCTGCTCACTCATTATTGACATGCTTGCTGATAGATACGAGTAGTTGGTCATACTGTCAGAGGACTGAAAAATGTATAAATGGTTTTCTACTTTGGAAATTACATATTATCATCATTGTCATGATCGTGAATTGCAATACGAAAGTTATTAGTAGTTGATGCTTCTCAGCAATATAACGACGAGAAGAAAAATAAACAAAGAAAATAAAGAAGAAAAATATGAAAAAGAGTAATTTAATATAATAAATTGAACACTTGTTGCGCGGACGGTGATATCAATTGCTCATATTAAGTTGCGATCTTGATATAAAATTCTGTCCAATTAGGCACATAGGTTTGCCAGTATAAACTAAGCATTGTATAATATAGAAACGACAATTTATTCAGTAGATCGATATCGTCAGTATTGTGAGCTCATCACGTATTGTCCAGAATTCGCCGCGGACAGAGCTCAAACCTGGGCACGTCTGCTTTGGAATCTGTCGTTCTAACCACCGAGCCATCCTGCTATACACTACAAAATTTCCAGTCATATATCTAATGTTTTTTGGTTAGCTTTTACTATCGGTGGAGCCTAAATGGCCATTTCGTAATATAATTTCATATTGGGACATGTGTATATATCAAGAAAGCAACCTTGATTTAATCTTTTTTAGCCTTCGCGTGCAATTAGTGTCCATTTAATTATATAAATGTTCTATTTAAAACCACTTCCCCATGAATTGTGGCGCCTGTTGTATAATGGCAGATTGGAAATGGTTAGTTGGTTTTTTTAGGTCTAAATAGATGCCATAAAAGCTTCACCTAAAGGAAAGGCTATTCGTGAAATATTAGTTAGTAGAAAAATTGTGTGTGGTGTGCAGCAGAATGTATCAGTGGTTAGAGCAGCAGATTTCGAAGCAGATGGGCCCTAAGTTCGAGCCCTGTCCACGACAAACTCTAGGCAGTTCGTGATTAGTTCCCAATAAGAACGGACCCTGTCAACTATATGCTTTGCCTTTTCTAGACTATACAATATTTAAATTATGCTGGCAAATGTATGTACATAATGAAACAGGTGTTAATATCAAGATTGCAAACTTTTTAAATTATTTTTATGTTACTCTCAATATTGTGACATTTGACTGTAAGATGGGTGGCAAACAGCCACACATTAATGCAACAAACAGTGTATTCAGCAGCTTATCTTACCGTAATAAAAGTATGGAGCCGGCTACATGCGCTAATAGGAGAAATCCTTGTCTGCATGTGGTCATTGTATAATTATCTGATTCTTTTTCGGCTTAATAAGGTATTTTTATTTTGATATATTTCGCTATTCATCACATCGTCACACCAAATACTACAATAATGAAGCGTTGCAAATGTTCGTTTATGGTAAGGAATGACTAATTTTATAGAAGTATTGCAATATCACTAAATTGGCGTGCGTCGAGCATATTTGCATGTGTCTATAACTACTATTCAAAGCGTTGGATATTATTTCATACACGTGTACATTCTTTTAAGTCTAATTGAATTCACTTCGTGTTAATTGCTGTGTACACACGTCGGATTCTAATGTAAGAGCTTTGCGTTTATATGCAGACTATGTACTTACTTTAACGTTTATAACACTTTTTAAGCTAGTTAATTTTAATTTTAGAATTTGAAGTCAAGTAATCATTTGTAAATATATTACAGTTAAATACTGTTTGTTGCGAAGAACTAATATATATGCAAATGTGTATTAGGTGTTGCGAACCTAGTAACAAATTAGTTCAGTTGTGACCAGAAGGATAAACCAAAGGCAGCATGAACGGAAAGTATAATCTCATGCACATTCGTTTCGTGCTTACTGGCGACTCATCAGTAGGAGCCGGTATTACGCCCTTTAACCACTATATATTTGGTAGAAGAATGTGGAATAATAGGACGGTACAATCTCCTAGACGAATGTGTAAACCTGTAATAGTGAAGCTAACATAATCTAAAGTCAACGACAATACGACTTCAATGCTAACTCACACTATATAATATATATACCGAGTCTGTAAAGGATACTAACACTATGGCTATTGTGTTAGTAACACCTAATACATACTTGCATATACATTAGTTCTTCGCAACAAACAGTATTTAAGTATAATGCTTATCACAAGTCAGCACTTGTCACATTCATAATTGTATGTATAATCAAAATTCTCCCAAATATGTAAAATTCAATATTACCTACCAATGTGGCATTTAGGCGGTTCTTTAATAACAGATTCGGGGTGGCTAGTCGGAACGTTGGTTCAAAATGTTGTGTCAGAAATATTCGCGGTAAATAAAAGTCTAACCAAAAGCATAAGTTTCCACATAAGTGATAATTGCGCTTTGTGTAGGTAAGGGGTTGTGCAGTGAAATATGTCCAAGATTCCATTGCAAATTCTCCGTGGTACATGCCCATTTGCCGCTAAATGCCAGAAAATACCTGAAGTGATCTCTATAAAGTCGAAATTAATTTACTGTAAAAATTATCTAAACTACCGTAAGCAAAGTTTAGTTCAAACTGACACACACACACACACACACACACACTATATATATATATATATATATATATTCTATTTAGTTCACTAGAGTTTATTATTCGTTTTAGCATTATTTTATTTAGATAATGTAAATACAATATATATATATATATATATATATATATATATATATATATATGTATATGTGTGTGTGTATGTATATAATGATGCTACATAATCATAAATCGCAAACTGCTTGAAGTTACCTTGTATTATATGTGGAGTTTAAATATATATATATATATATATATATATATATATATATATATATATATGATAAATTATAAAATAGTTGAGGATAATTGTTCCACTGTTCTGAAAAATCGTCGTATGCTGCCATTTTTGTTATCTTTATTAAATTACATAATTATTGCAAACTATGTCTCGAGGCTATGGAATGTCGAAAGGAGCCAGCAATTTTATATTCTATTAGAAATAAGCGGGCATTTTCAAATCTTTATAGAGATATTGATTTCAAGCCAACGAAAAGTCTGTAGTTTTGATATTTCCTCTGCTTAGTTTTATAAGGCTGGAAGTAAAATGAATAAAATATACTCTTTTGTTAAATAATTGAATGTTGCTCAATTAGTCATATGAGATAATGGTTTTCCATCGATGTTCGTCCTGCATCATTCAGAAATCGACTGAAATCAGACACGGGAAATTTCACATACAAATGTACTTGTCCTCAAAAAGGCTGACTTATGGCAATAAAATGGTTATAGTGCTTAGCAGAACAAGCCGAATCACTAAGAATGCAACCAGGATAAGTAATAAAAGGAGGATAACTTCCATTAAAATTTAATTAACCTAATTAAATTCAGAAAATAAATATATATATATATATATATATATATATATATATATATATATATATATATACATTTTTTTGCTTAACTTGTAAAATTTCCAATCGGGTGTACAAAAAGGTAAATCAGTAACTAATGTTTTCGATTTAATTGCTATGTCTTTGTTGTTTAACATACAAATTTTATTCACCGTTTTCGATTTAGACCAATGAAGTTGATTAAATGTTTTACGCAAAATCAGTTGCTCTGAGTAACTTTTCAGAAAAAAGGTCGCTGGTTAAAAGCGATTGATTTCAGAAACAATTCTATTGGACTGCATAGAAATTGTGCATCCGATATTTCCACTTACGTACAATATATACCAGACTACTAGAGGAGAGAGCCGCATATCTAGTTTTGCTCTACATAAGTATGTAATGCGGTTTGTTTTTCGCTAGTCAGTTTGCCATTGTACTCTGATGATGATCATGGAAGTTCGAAACGCGTCAGTGCGTTGCGGCTGGCGGTAGTTTTGTTATGTTGTTCGACGACTGGTTAAATACAATGGGAATGGTGTTTACTTCAAGCTCGCACACTTGATTTTAAGAATTGTTACCACCACCCGCGCAATCAATTATTGTTTAATTGTATTCTATTGGTGTTTGGAGAATTTAAGGAGCATTGTTCATGACGAAGTCAGCTGACACTGATGATCGAATTATCATCCGAAGGGTAAGTAAAACGAGTTTGGCGCGTAAAAGGAAGTAATTTGGCGTGAAAAGTACAGATGAACAAATATATAACTTTTTTCACATAAATAAGTCAACGAACAAGTTACAAAAAATCCTGGCATGAATCTTCAATATATATATATATAAATATATTGAAGATTTATTCCAGGATTTATCTATAACAGATATAGTTGTCAGTAAAATTTAAGCATTCTGTAAGGTAGCAAGATAATTCTTCCAGTAGAACAATTTCATTCTTGTGAGAAACTCTTCATATTTTGTCCACAAATTTCTGGTGGCGTGGCTCGAACCAAAGCACACATGTTTTCCAGTCTATTGCACTATCCACTCCGCCATTACTGTCGCATTCTAAAGGGAATTTCCAGTTATGTTGTAACTTATGTTTTTAGTTAGCCTTTCCTGTGGTATTCCTTTCGACGTAAAGCTCAAAATTGTCAACATACACAATGCCAAAATGGGAATGATGTTGAACTGAAGTTTTTTAGAAGGATTTTCTATTACGTATATATATATATATATATATATATATATATATATATACAAAAGTAAACTGAATGTCAATATATATATATATATATATATATATATATATTAAAATATACGTTGGGAAAATAAAGCACATTTATGCTAACTGTGACTAACACCTGGTTTATTCTGAGATTAGTTATGGATTTCAATTGATTAGAAGAATGAAAACTAGATTGAATTTCAGTTTTCCTTGTATACAGTTTTATCAGTCATACATTTGACGGTGGGTAGTCGCATGTTATTTGGTGCATACGTGTGGGAATGTGAATGTCCACGTGTCCGTCTGCAAGTTGGGGCTATTGTTATTGTTTTTAAAAAGTGATGTTTGAGATCTGGTTATTATTAAGTATTCACCAGGTTTTCGCTTTGTTAACTATTGCGCATACGACTGTTCTAGCCGTGGGTTTTCGTTCGTGTTATGTTGTTCAGCAGTCTCGTTCATTTCGGCGTAGGGTTTGCACATTGTAGTGTTGGTGGCTCATCATGTTGTGCAATTTCTGCCACTTCTACTGATGATTGTGATGCAGTGTGCTGATCTGTTTTTTATTCTTCAGTTTATTGCCCATTTGACCGAATATTTGTTAATGCCGGTCCAATGTGTGGTCGGGTTCGCCTGTACTAAAAGAACTTTCTGTTCAGTCGTGTGTTTCATTGTCAGTTGAGTAAAGTATCCTTCTAGTGTGTGTGTGTGTGTAAAGGGCTTCGTATAACTATAGTATATTTTAGATATTGCTTCGTATAGAATTAAGAAACTCGTTCAATTGGCTGTGTGACCCGTTTTGAGTATATACTCAGACTTGCCTGATTTTCCTGATGGTGTAGGGCATTTTGCAATCAATTTCTGTGGTATACATTGTTCGAAATTATTGATCAATTGATTTTTCGTACTTTCATGATGTGCGCCATAGCACATAAATGCAAATTTGTCATCGTTAAATAGTTGTGAGAGAATTGCAAATTGATGATTGGCAATCAACTTCATAATCTGCTACGTGCTGAAGGTGATTTTAACCTTCGTTCTAGGTAAATTCGCCTTAATTATTCGATTTAACCGCGATGGTATTAATCAGGGTTCTAGGTCGTAAGTTTAAGAAAGTATTTTTGTTATTTCCCTCTTTAGTACGAATCGGCCGTAAACCGTATGGGATAGTCGTTCAAAAAAAATTGTTTGCTTCAGATAGCCAAGCTCGGGTTTGTAGGTCGTTGATAAGTTTTCTTTTAAGAGATTTGTAGTGCCCTACAGCGGTGATGAATGTGTGGCTCGGCGAAGGCTGATTTCTACGTGTTGTCAGTTTCAATTCTACATTCTCTTCTCGAGTGAGTTCAATATCTAAGAGAGGGGATAGTATTGACTTCGTCTACAGATCGATTAAATTCTCTATCTTGATCGGCTTGATAGGCATGTTTCATGATTTTGGTTGCGTCTCCTGAATCTGGGATGACCACTATTAGATCATCTGTACGCTTTTTGTTTAGTGTGCCCAGGTTAATTAAGTTTATCAAGGTTTTTTGCTCCAGCGAGGTGCAATGCAGCGTTCCATTGTTCCACTAATGGACTGTCGGAAATATCTATCATCAAATGGAAATTGCACGTTTTCCTCCATGTTAATATGTGGTATTTGAGGTCATTGGTGTCTACGAGAAAGCCTTGTAACTCATTAGTAATCAGGTCAGACAAATTATTGGCTGCTTTTACAGTCGTTTTTTTATATATATGAGAGTGAAACGTCAGGTGAGACCATTTAATGTTCTTTGAAGCATTTCCCCGTCTGTTCATCTGCTAGCTCGGAAGAGTCCTTGCTGGCATTTGTGTTTATGGAGCTGTGTAGCGGTTGCCAAGTTATTCTGCGATGCTTTGATCTTTGACAAAGTTGGCCGAATCAAGTGAACTTCTGCAACTTTCAAGGTTTTGTAACTTTTTGTTTGTGGTGCAGTCTGGCGCGTGTATTTCGAATGAATGCGCTATTTTAAATTTTTCTAAGCGTCCTCAACGGTCATTTGAGATAAATTATTTACATTGATATATTTCAAAATAATATTTCGTTTTGATTCAATATTTGTTGAGTCATCTTTCTGTTTTTCGTCTATTTTCTATTTCAATTGATCATTTATGCTCTCGGTCATGGACACATTATAAGCACCAGCTTTGACTATAATAAGTATTGATCTTTCAGTAGTTGTGGCATGTCGTATAGTTTTGACTGATTGTAGTAATTTCTTTGTACTGATTTGGCTGCTTTGACACTCCTTCTGTATTTTTGAAATGTGCTGACTATCTCGGCGTTCAGTTTTTTTCCATTGAATGTTTCTGGATCGAGGCCTAATATTAAGTGGTTCTAGAAGATTTTTGTTCCAGCCTGTTAGCCAACAACTTCACGTTCCATTACATTCCTTTTAGTGATGACGAAATTTGATCTAAAAATAGAGTGCTTCATTCTAAAATTTTGAGAAAATAACATTTGAGTAATTATAAGTATAAGCATCAGTAATAGTAGGAAATTTCGATTAACTTTTAGTACTTCACAGCTGTTATTCTCATCAACGTTGCTAGTTTCCATATGAAGACGTTTAATTCGCTTCCATTCCAACTTGCAAGTTGGTATTCCAGAGATGGAATAATTCATTCAATGTCTTGCAGTCTTGATTGGTTCTATGTGATGACATTAAGCTATAGGCTGAATACAGATCTATCGGTCGGTTTCTAGTAAATTTCTCTGCATTGCTTAAGAAAACATTTTGATACCACATCAAATTGCAATTACGATTTGAACTTTGGCAATATCACAGTTTTCTGCAATTTGTATAGTTAATTGCTCGCAGGTAAAATGGTGACCCTGATTTTCAATGATACTTATAATATCCCAAATTTCTTTGATTACATATAACCACGGTGGCCTGAGGGGCACCCTTAATGTGGCGTATGTAAATGACCAAGACACCGCAACATAACCAGAAAAATTTATCTGAAATCTAAATTAACTATTACAAAATTTCAAAAACACAAGCACCATCGAGGCCCATTGGGCTAAAAGATGACTTAAAAATGATAAACCATCAAGACAACGGAAAATTAAGCAACGATTATCTTGTTTGACCTGTTGAAAGATTTTCCTACAACCGTTAACAAGCTCAAATACCTCATATCGGCAAGATATAAAGCGTGAAATTTGCATTTAAAGGTAAATATCTTGCGACGACTGAATGGTGTAGCTACGAGAAGGTGTAATACGCCTCTCCTAGAGGCTAATACTTATCCAGGTATTGTGGTGTCTAGTAAGTAAAGGCAGATTAGGATTGACTAGGTTGCAGGTTATGTTTACAAATATGCCATATAGGCTGCGCATGAACGAAAATATACCAAAAATAACATAATTTAATATATATCTGAAAATTAGGTGTAGTGAGCGAAAAGTTGGTGCAATGTACAGAGCCACTGACGCCGAAGAAAATACACCGAGGTCGCAGCTACGACGGCGTCAATATTCCGGGCAATTCTTGAAGAGCTCCCACTATGACCGAAACTGGTTTACTTGAAGAATAGCGTTTGCTGCCTGACACTGTGCTTAGTTTATAGTAGAAAATAATTATATTTAAAACAAGCTCGCAAATTTGGTTTAAATCATTGCTGTCACCACCCGCGCAGTCAATAATTGTTTACGCGCCGTAAGTCAGGTAAAAGTTCATGGGTGGCGACGAAACGACAGCATGACAGATCGAGGGTGGCTTCAATTGGCAATTTAGGTGTAGATACGACAAAGATTCCATGCAGGGCAATAACAAAATACGTATAAACTGTTATGCGGTTACAAATTGCTTATAGATTGCTACATGCGGAGCAGTGGATAGAGTCATAGACTGTAAAGCAAATTTTTTGCGATTCGAATTCTGGTTGCGGAAAAATCCTGGAGAATACCTAAAGAGGTACCAATATGGAAGAAACCTGTCTACTGGACGTATTGTGTTTTCTGACTGATAAAATGCTTCGTTTATACTGATAAATATTTATATATTGGGTATTTACCTATCCAATACAAACATCAAATTTATCAGATAATATAAGTAAACACTCGCGTAGTCTCCTCAAGTTCTATGATGAACATATCTTTATATATAAATCGGAGAAAGCAAAACAAGACTAGAAATATGTGAACATAGAGAGAGTGTGAAAAACGGAAACCAATCAATTGCGTGCGTCCCATCCAGTTCAAGCTCAATGCCTGTACGTTCTTCTTTTGCTTGCATAAATCCGGCTGCAATTTTATTATCCATAAGGCTTCGTATGTGGCTAGCTCCTTTTTTTTGCATTTAGTAATTACTTTGAATGATACTTCTGGAGCACACGTGCGATGTTTTGATGATATGTTGCGCAATAACAGACGTGTATTCACCATTTGATTTAAAACAGGCGTTTAAGTTACAATGTTTTCTCATTCGAGTAATTAACCGTGTGGTCGATCGGTCTATGTAAGTTGATCGACAACTTGCGCATGTATATTGGTAAATAATATTTGATATCGACATTAACGTGCTGTTTCTCTTTGATTGCTGGTAAAGGCAAGTGTGTTACTCTAAATAATACTCGTAGTTAAGCTGCATTAAATGTGCGTGTTAATGCCGCTTCAACTTTCTTTTGTGCCATTCGGGAAACTGCATCCCCCTTAAATTGGATGTTTAAGTAGACTGTTTTCTTTTCTGGTCCATAATACGTCTGTTTCTGTTTAATTCCCCTTTTCATTTTTGATTCAATTAGTTGTCTGGAATAGCCATTAGACATTAAATCGTGTATTGCTTTATTATATTTTTTTTTAAATCTTGACTAACCAACCTGTCAATTCTTGAAAAGCAACCACGAACTGTTGATAATTTATATTTAAATGGCACAAAACTGCTGTAATGCAAATACTGTGCAGACCATGTTGGTTTATGGTAAATTGTTCTGTTTAATTTACCATTAGTTTCTTTCTTTAATAGTACATTTAGGAAAGGCAGACTGTCATCTTTCTCGTGCTCTGACGTAAAGCCGATATTCTTATGTGCTTTGAAGCAATGTTCGTGATTGCGACCTGTTCTTAAGTACAAGAAATATATCATTCACGTACCGTATATATTGAGCACATTTATTTATGTCACTCTTTAATGATGTATTTTCTAGGTGCCCGAGAAAAACTCAGCCAAAACTGGAGATAAGGGGCTTCTCATTGCCACACCATCAGTCTGTTTATAGATGCCCCAATTAAAACGAAACCGTACGTCTTTCGTACATAATAAGATAAGCTTGCGTAGAGTGTGACCTTGCACCGGCGATGGTAATATTTCGTGATCTACCGCTTTGACTATAATGTCAATGGTTTCATCAATTGGAATAATGTAAACAAAGACGTCACATCAAAAGATACCACAATCTTGTTTTTACATTTGCTATATTGAATTTTGTTTTCAAATTCAAACGAGTTGACAACCGAATTAATTACCTAGTAGTTTACGTAATGGTTCAAGTAAACGAACTAGCCAGTATGAATTAAAACGGAGAATTTACCATTGACAATATTGGCCTCGCCGGGACAACCTTTTTTTGTGTTTTTGATATTCCGTACATTGTCGGTGTAGATGATACAACGGCGACTTCTGTGCAGTGGCCTCATAATAAAACCATCTGTCAAAATCTTAATTTTATGTATTACTGCACTCCGCATTGTATTTCTCATCGATTTATCATCTAGACGTTTTTATTGTTCTTTGACACGTTTTCCATCTTTTGCATGTAGTTAGATTTGTCCATTATAACTACGCTCTTTCCTTTATCAGCGCGTAGTATTTTGATGTCTGCATTTCTGCTGATACTTCTAAGCGCATTTAGATGTTGCTTTGTCAATGCATGCTGTTCTGTGCATTTAGACGATTTCAGATGTGAAGCCTGATCAAATAGTGTAGCCTTGAACCAATTTTTATAATCAATACTGGTAGGTTCCAAGTCAGCTGTTTGTTCAAATAGCAATTCAAATGCTGTCTCAAAATCAACATCGCATTTATTAGAAGGATGCATTCCATAATTTCGGCCCATCGATAGTGCCTCCATTTTTAGCTGATCGATTGGCATTTTTGATAAGTTAAGCACACGCTTATCAAGATCGGTCGGTATTAAATCACACGCCCAATTTTTACCTGTAGCACTGCTTCATCTTCCTTCACTTGCTCAATTTTGATTTGTCAATTGCATTAATCTTCATTTCAATACCACTTCTTCAGGTAGCGTTGTCTCTTCTATATGTACAGATTTTTTATGGCTATTTCGTATTCAATTTAAAAAGCGTTGTCTCATCGGCTTCACCTGTACAGAGATCTAACAAAAAAGACGTGCTATTATATAGATGAAAATTCTGAGACTTGCGGCGGAGAGCCGCAATGGATAGTCATAGATACTGTAAAAAATGGGACCCTGTTAGAGCTCGGTCCGCGATAAAATTCTGGAGACTACTTCACGAGTTCCAAATAATGACGAAAATGGTCTACTAGATGAATTGTATTTGTTGCCTTATACTAGGTTTAGTATATAATGACAAATATTTAATTGGTGGGATTTTTATTTATATCAAGTTTGCGAACTTGATTTAAATAATTGTTATTACTTCCAGTTCAGTCAATTATTTTTAAAATGTGCTGAGTATTGGAATTATGTTTAGACGGAGAAATATATTTTTAGGATAAACTCGAAGCTGAAATAAATTTAATTTATTTTAACTCATTTACATGCTGGTTATATTCTTTTATTTGACCTGTTTAAATAAACAATCACATTGTAACTTTCATCGGACAAGGAACTATAGTTTATATTAGGGCACAATATATACAATTTTGTTCACTGCATTTTATAAACTTTAAATTTGTTTTGAATAAACAAATTTTATTTAAACGAGGATAGAATTTCCATTTGCTGAATAATTGAAATCTGGCACCAATTTTATTTCTTCATTTATCGTTCGTGTATTAAAACTGAATAAATCTTATTTTGAATTTCAATTATTTAACAAAAATCGTTTTAACGTAAGATTTTTGAAATTTTTTTCTACTACCATACCTTCATCTGGCTCGGTTTAACATTTACTTAGTAGACATATTAATTATTTAACATATAAAACCTATTGCATAAGATGATAAATAAAAAATATATACTAGTCCATCAAGAAAAGCATCTAAAAAGAAATGTTCTGTGCAAGATATCATTTAAAAATACTTTTTCTGATGTCCAAAGAGAATATTGTATGCAGATCAGAGATTTTGTTTATAATATGTCTCATTTTCGTTTCAAAATAAAAAAAAGTATTTGTGGGAAAGAATATTAGGAAATTTAAAGAAGTTTAATGTTTAGATTGTATATTTATTTAAATCTTTATTATGTCAACTGCCTTCGAATATTACAAAGTATATTTCTAATTCGGAAGAAAATACACATTAATAACTAAGTGGATAATGGCCATTTATTTATTTACAATCATTCATTTATATACGTTCTGGGTTTTCATTTGATTACGTAGGTTTTACTTCTAGTTCTTGTTTTGGCTGCTTAGTAAGTGTGTATGCGTTTGTGTCTGTGTGTATGCTTGTTTGCATGCAAGGGTCTTTATCGCTGTTTTGCAAAGTGGTGTCTGAGATGTGGTCATTATTGTATTTATGGCTTGGGAGTTAACCAACTTTTCGCATTGTTGCCTGTTACGTGTAGGAATGTTACTTTCCCGAGTGAAGTCTTTCGTTTCCCCTTGGTCCGCAATTTTGTTTTCGCCACTTGGTAACAGCGTGGGTTTCAAAATTTCTGTCACCGTATGTGCAAATGTCTTTTTTCTTCTTCAGTTTGATGCCAATCTGATCGAATGTTGGTTTAGTCTGGTCAAGGGCGCGTTCGGTCTTGCCTGGATGCTAGGAAATTGTTGTTGAATTTTGTTATTCATGGCGAGTCGATTAGAATATCATGTTGATGAAACTTTTGAATATTTAGGCTAGGCGTTTGTTGTGCGAGCTTGAAATAAACATCAATATCAATATCTAAATGAATTTGTCTGCACAAGCTAAGCATTTTATAAGGAGGCAAAGTCATTTCGTCCAGTATACCGCTTTATTTTTCGTGAGGAACTCTCAAGCTACTGCCCAGAATTATGACTTGAATGGAAATTGAACTGGCGCTCATTTGTTTCCAAGTTTACGACTCTATCCACTGCGCCTTCCTGAATGAATTACTTTTGGGGTTAATGCTCAAATGAAATGCGCAACTTTGAACCAAATAATTTTTATCACCGCCCATTCAATGCATTATTGTTTTGTTGATTGTTTGATTTCCTATAATTTTAAGTACATTGCCTTTGTTGTTGATTACGAAATCCATCGACGCTTCTTATGCATATAATTATTATATATATATATATATATATATATATATATATATATATATATAATAAAATCTCAATCATATATAATGACAAACCTGTAAATTTTCTGACTTGTTGGTAAATACCAATACCAGTTCGCTGGGCAATGACGGGTTTCCACATGAAGGAACAATTCTACAAACATAGCTGGCAAAAAGTGAAATTATGTAGAATTTGGGGGTTCTGTGTTAAATGAGATGAACTAGTTGTTTTAAGTTTAGATTTCTGACGAATAAATAGACACAATCGTCTAACGGATAACTTTCAGTTGCTGTTTTATTCCTTGTTAATGTTATGCCGACAATGTATATTTATTTAATTACCTATATATATATATAGATGTATATACGTATATATATATCATTAAATATTGTAATTATGATTTGATAAAAGTTACACATGTAGCTAGCAAATTGGAAGTAGGCTTCCGCAATGGTTGCGTACACTGTCCATTAGAATCTCACTTCAAATAAAACTCATTTCCCAGTGTTTATCTAGGCAGAAAATAAAAACGAGTTACGCTCAGAAGAAGCTGTTAAATGCAAAATCTTTACTCCTCAGTTAAATATACAAAAGGAATTACGTGTATTATGTGTATATATGAGGGTGAATTGAATGAGCATGCCTCAGTTGGTTTGTTTCCCGCTTCCTTATTTTTATTGTACAAAGTTTGTATTCAATCAAATTAAATCCATCTTGTTTCCTAGTATTGGCTATATAATGTATTAGAAATTGCAGTCGAGTTGAGTTCTGGTGAAATGGAAATGGGGTTCTTATATTGCATATATATATACTCTTTCTTATATATATATATATTCTACGTTTCATTCCATTTCTTGTTTTGGCTGATTAGTAAGTGTGTATGCGTTTGTGTCTGTGTGTGTGCCTGTTTGCATGTAAGGATCTTTCTCGCTGTATTGAATAGTGATGTTTGAGACTTGGTCACTCTTGTATTGATGGCTTAAGAGTTAACCATCTGTTCGCATTGTTGGCTTTTGCGTGTACGAATTAGTTTTTCCGAGTGTAGTCTTTCGTTTCACCTTGTTGCACAATTTTTTGTTTTTTCCACTTGGTAACAACGTAGGTGCGGATTGCAGTTTTGAATGCTCATATTTTTTAGAAATTTCTGTTACCGTATGTGCAGCTTTTTGTTCCTTTCCAGTTTGTTGCCAATACAATCTAATGTTTGTTGAGTCTGGTCAAGGGCGCGTATATATATATATATATATATATATATATATATATATATATATATATATATATATATACACCAAAGTTCCACTAAATTTATGCTTCAATATACTATATTTTCTTATTCAAATTACAGATACATATGAATTTATACATAGGTTTACTTAAGTTTTTATATCAAAGTGAATATTGAAAGCACAGATTCATCAAATTCGTATTGTAGTACGTTAGGCGGAATATGTCTTATTTATCTGTACATAGACTGAATCGCGGTTAATTTTAGTAAGAAGTTAAAATTATTGTGCATTTGACGTTAATTTTGCTATGTTATGTTATTGGTCAAATAAAGTGGAATTGGTATTCATATGAAGTCCTCTGACTTGTTTTAAATAAAAATTAGCTTGCCTATTGCTATTATACGAATAAAAACGTAAATTAAAATAAAATAACTTCTTGTGCAGTTAAAGCGGGGTTACCTTCTTAGATCTGTCAATTATTCGTCAAAATATTGCTGTTGGAATAAATTTCAAAAGTTGAAAATTGGTGTCTCAGAAAAGTAATTTTTGGTAAATATAGCAATTTAAAAAAAATCAATTTCACTTCAACTTGTGATACGCAATTTTTTTGATGGCAGAGACAGATACTTTGACAAGGCCTTTGAAATAGATTAAAACAGATTGAACTGTTATCCTGTCCAACAAGGCGAAATGTCAACGTTCACGTTCTGAAGACAGGAAAAGTTTCGAATCTGTGCATCAGTTCCGTTATTAAAGCACTTTCGTCATGGAAACACTCGTTTTGAATCACTAAATTTAGTGCAGGCTACTTGTAGAAGCTCAACATTTTCGGAAATCGAGTAAGATTCGACAATTGGTACCATGTACCGACTCGGCAACTATAGTGTTAGGACCATGTACCTTCTCGGTACTACAATGTTGATATCGGTTACTAACACAATAGCAATAGTGTTAGTATCCTTTACAGATTCAGTATATATATTATATAGAGTGAGTTAGCATGGAAGTCGCATTTTCGAGACTTTATATGATGTTAGCTTCACTACTATAGGTTTACATATTCGTCTAGGAGATTGTATCGTTCTATGATCTCACATTCCTCACCCAAATATATAGTTGGTAAAGGGCATAATAACAATTCCTACTGATGAGTTGCCAGTAAGCACGAAACGAATGTGCATGAGATTATATTTTCCGTTCATGCTGTCTTTGGTTTATCCTTCTGGTCATAACTGAACTAATTTGTTATTAAATGAACAACACCTAATACACAAAGGCATCTACAAATTTAATTGCCAAACTTAACAATTATTTGTAAATATTTATAATCAAAACAAAATTTCGATAAAATTTTTAACTTTATATACCTTGTGCAGATTTTTTTTGTTAAAATTTATGTTGATTGTATTAAAAATTGTCATTTGCAATTATTTTCCAACTGCGGTAAAATGTTAGCTAAAAACCTTTAAATTTCTTGCATTAATTTATTCATAATCTTTATTAAAGCTGAAAAATAATTCAATTAAAAACTTTATTGCTCTCTTTGTAGAATTTCTCTCGTGTTAATATATGTTAGGCTGCATGCGAGAAAATTCATGATTTTTTCTATCTTTATATTTACATATATTTATACGCACTTTTAATATGTAATCCATGTGTTCATCGTAACGTAGCACACACATCTGATGAAATATACACCACGGTTCCGCGTAAGTGGGACATGCCGTCAAGAATAATGAAGTTAACTGTGTACTTTACCATACTTATTTATGTATACTAAACAGATTGAACAGATGGAATTTATAAACATCAACAAACAGCAGGCAAATTACCCTTAACGAAGTTGAATGGTGAAATATTACCGATTATGCAATATTGCTTGTGAAATTACAAGATTTCGTATTCTTGCACAAAAAAGGCTGTATATCCAAAGGAAGTACTTTTCCATTTTTCAAATAGCAAAACGTGTAGCGGATTTCTGTTTGTCAATAATACTTGTGTATTTTCACACTAGGCAAATCGGTTGCCCACTATAAAACTTCCCTGATCTGAATTCATTTTTGTTTTGGATTCCAAAAATAAATTTTCCGTTTCTAGCTATACATTCCCCATTAGCTGGAACATTGCTTTCGCAGCTTGCCCCATTTCAAGCTTGACCTGACTAACACCAATTTTCCGCGAGATACGCACTTAAATGTGGGCTTTAAGCACACATTTAGTTCTAATTAACTGAAATACTTTATCAGTTTTTATGGGAAGAAAAATCTTTTTTATTGAATTTATATGTGAAAACTAGAAAGATTAGATTTTTTAAATAAAATTGTGATACATTTAAGGCAAATCCTGTCGTAAGAATTCAATAGAATTGAACTTTCCAAAGTGGCATAATGTCTTTTACATTATAACAGAATAGAGTGGCTAGTTAGAACTTCAGTTCTTAAAATGTTCCCTAACATTATCCACCTGAAAAATGCTAAAAATAGAATATTTGGCGATTTCTATTTTTAAATCGTTTTGGAAACAATCAGTTCCAGGCGGGATGACAGGAATGTCACGTTTGCTTAGACTCTTCGTAATTATAGAGATTTCTGCTTTTAAGGTGATTTTCTACTATCTAGCGATTTGACAACCAAACTTTGTGTATAGTTAAACAATAAATCATTGCGTTAGTGGTGATAAAATATCTTTAACTCAATATTGCGAGCATGAAGTAAACACAAATCCAATTGTATGTAACAAGTAGTCGAAGAACAACACGTTTCGACCCTCCATGATCATCATCAGAGTACGACAGCAAACTGACTAGCGAGAATCAAACCGCATTACATATATGGAGAACAAAATTAGATGTACGTATCTCACTTCGTAGTCTTGCATACATTTTTACGTTACTGGAAGCCATCGGCTTCTCCATTTCTATACGCGGTCTCGAACATCCAACAGTTTGGGTTTCGCCATATATATATATATATATATATATATAAATATATATATATATATATATATATATATATATATATATATATATATATATATATATATGAGGAAAATAAAAGTGTCAATAATTGATTGCGTAGGTGAGGTATTAACAATTCTTTAAATCAAGTTTGCGAGCAGGAAGTAAACACCAATCCCATTGTATTTAACCAGACGTCGAACAACATAACAAAACTATCGACAGTCTCAACAAACTGACGCGTTTCGACCTTCCATGATCATCATCAGAGTACAATGGCAAACTGACTAGCGAGGATCAAACCGCATTAAATATATATGGAGGGCAACATTAGATATGCGGCTCCCACTTCTAGTAGTCTTGTATACATTGTACGTGACTGGAAATGTCGGCTGCACAATTTCCATGCAGTCACGAAAATTAACTGAGTACAGCTGTCGCCAATAAAATTAAACAATTATTGATTGCGCGGGTGCTGGTAATAATTATTTCAATGAATTTAACGAGCTTGGAGTATGAACCAATCCCATTGTATTTAATCAGTCGTCGAAAAACATAGAAAAACGGCCGATCGGCACACGTACTGAAGCGTTTCAATCCTCCATGTGCTTCATCAGATCACGATGGCAAACGGACCAGCGAGGATCAAACCGCAATGCACAAAATGGAAAGCAAATGTAGATATGCAGCTCTCACCTCTAGCAGTCTCGCATACGTTGAACTTGATTTGAAATGTCGGATGCAAAATTTTTATGCAGTAACGTAAATTAACTGTTCGCAGCTTTCGCCAAAAATAGATATATAGGAAATTTAATCAAACAATAGCTGATCGTAGTGGTAAAAATGATTTAAATCATGTTTGCGAGCTTGAAGTAAATACCAATCCCATTTTTATTTAACCAGTCGTCGAACAACATAGCAAAATTACCGCCAGGAACATTAATTTTGCGGCTTTCGCTGATCATGACACACACACACACACACACACATATATATATATATATATATATATATATATATTTCCATAATGTATGTATCAGGTTTGATCCTCGCTAGTCAGTTTGCCGTCTTACCCTGATGATGATGATAATGGTAGGTGGAAATGCGTCAGTACGTGTGACTGATGATAGGTAGGCTATATTGATCGACGAATGATTACATGAAATGAGATTTGTGTTTGCTTCTAGCTTGCAAACTTCAATTAAAGAATTGTTAACACGTACCAACGAAATCCATGATTGTTTAATTGTATTACATATTTTTATGTGTGAAGAAAACTGCTGAGTGTTAAGGTTTGTGACTTCTTAGTAATTGTACAGTCGACGATTCTAGTCAAGTTCAATGTATGCGAGACTACTAGAGGTGAGTGCCGTATATCTTATTTTGCTTAGCAATTTTATGCGTTGCGGTTTGAACCTCGCTGGTCAATTTGCCGTCACATTCTGATGATGGTCATGGAACGTGGAAACACATCAATTCGTGTGACTGACGGTAGATTTGCTATGTTTTTCGGTGACTTTTTAAATAAAATCGGATTTGTGTTTATTTCAAGCTCGCAAATTTGAATTGAATAAAATTTGAGTAGCATTCAGTAAATGTATCGATATAAATAGGAACTTTTTAATGATCAAAAATTTGGAAGAAGACCTAGTTTGTCGGAGGAAAGCTTTGCTAATGTACAAATTTCCCCAGCGGTTTACATATGTCAACACCTGACGAAGTCCAATTCGTACTACAGATGATAGCAATGAAATTGTTGTCCTAAACGACCATTAAAGTGACTCACTAAAGAAAATTTCCCTAATGCAGAAGTTAGCATCGCCTTTAGCACGTAAAATATAATGAGGTCGATTGCCAAATTTTTCCCAATCCATTTAAGTTTATGAATTTTCACGTATGTGCGGTAGAACGTCCACAAATGACACGACGTCTGTTAGTTTATAACATATCGAGGTGGAAAATTAAAATTTAGTCTTAGGAGATTCCAAATGTTCCAGCTAAAGTAAAATATAACCAGAAACGTAAGTTTGTATATGATTTCAAATTGCGTTTAATATCATCATTATCATAATACTAATATTAATAATACTTATAATGATCATCATTAACATTATCATCATCATCAGTATCATGCAAAGCAATACACAATCCATTATAAAATAATTGTTTCCCTGTCGGTTAACCAAAAGAAAAATAACAAAAGATAATGAAAAAATCACAATTTAGGAAAATAAATGATTAAAGAAGAGTAATTTAAGAAAGAGAGTACCTAGTTACTATGAGTATATTTATCTAGATAACACAGAAGAGAGGAAAACTGAACCTCTACAGAAAATCATTATAGCCAAGTCAATTTTTAAGGCAAGGTAACGTCGAAAATGCAGCTTCCTTGCGGGTTTCACTCATTTCACGTAATAAACACACACACAAACATATATATATATATATATATATATATATATATATATATATATATATATATATATATATATAATTCAAATTTATGCCCTTAATGAAATAGAGGATATTTACCCGATTGTAGCATGAATTTCTATAGGTTTAATTGCCATTGACCTATATGTATAACTGATTCTGTAGTGAATAAAATTTTATCTATTAATGTCGAAGTGCTATTGGCTATTGTCCTGAAAATGCAATTGGGCAATTTCGTTTCTTAATTGGACTTAAGTTAATAGGTCAAAAATAATATGGCTTGATTTGTTTAAAGGAGATAACCTGTTCAAAATATTTCACGCAGCTTATAAACGTAAACAATTGCAAAACGTAAAAAATCCTCCGCTGGATATGCGATCTAAATAGTAAAATCAGTCTAATTTACAAATTGTAGCATATCTGACGACGAACGGATTATCGTTTCTTTTATGCGTGAATAGGAATCTGAATTTCAGTTTTCATTACATTGTCTAACTATGTTTTGTATATTTTAAACAACATCAATTCACAAAGTGAATGTGTGTTTTTTGACGTAATTTGTGGCCAAAATTAAGCATAAGCACCACAACACCTTTGCTTCACTATGTTTAATGCATTTATTTTAAACTAATTTTGGTGAGAGCATTGCCCATACAATTACAACATTTTTAAGTCAGATACAGCATGTATTTACTCTATTTTTTTTAAATCACAAGAAAAATTCTTTCTGTTCAAAAGATTTTCCTTAGTTCAATCATCATGGAATTAATTCTGATGGTATTTTTGTGTTTATAAATAAATGTCCAAATTAGTACGATGACCAATCTGTGCTTTCCTGAAATAGTTATTGAGTCCCACGACTCAAGTAACAATCTAGCAGAAGCTCAACTGTTAACGCCTAATAAAGCCACAATGAAACTTACCAAAAATCCGCCGATGAGCACTTCTATCTTACCTGAATCATATGCATACTTTAACCATTCCCATTTAAATGGCAGCCTTACTGACCAAAATATGTTCACCGGTGTTTATACTCCTTTAAACGGCCAGTACTTGCTATCCAATGATACTAATCGCTTGTCGCCAAATTCTTTTGGCTACCATACAGGCAGCGGGAATTTTAGCGTGGGCGAAGGAGGCGGAGGCAGTACTACGACCAATAAACCATTTGCACATCCGATTAGTGCCGAGTTCAACTGCAGATGTTATACTTGTCAAAGCGTTCTTAGTAAAATAATAACTCGAAGTTTGAGCACCAGTCCAAGGGTTTGGTCTAAATACCATGGCTTTGATGATAAACTTGTCTGTGACGATGCAGGCCTTACCCTAAACGGAGCATTACCGAGCATAAATCGCTCGACAACGACTGCGTCTGCGACAATTAAAATAACAAATGCCGGGTTTCCGGTTACTAGCATGGATAAAGATGCAAACAGCGTTCAAATTGACGACTGTACCAATGCTACGTCAAACAAATCTATTTTGCACAACTTACAAATGCCTAAATTAAACGAAAATTGTCAACCAATTTTGAACAAAGGTAAGCAGCGGAGGCAATACGGTGAGCAGCTGACTTGTGGGCAGATGAACGAAAACATCGTTGAGCTTACAAGTGAAACTGATAAAAATGTGGTAAAAAAAATCAATGACCAAATGGAGGAAAATTTAGGTCACGAAATAATAGCGCCATGCATAAACCATGCTGATATGTCACTGTGTAAGCCTTCCTTACTCTATTTCAACGATATTGCTGTAACCAATTCGCCAGATATCAAACATCTATCTATGGAAAAACGCTTAGCTAACTGTACCTGTGTGAATAACACTCTTGCCCAACTTCATCATCAACATTCTTTGGAAGATGATAGTTATAGTCAACATCAACATCAGATTGAGCATCCTACCTTTGCTTCTCAAAGTAATTTCCAACTGAACGACTATCTCCAAGAGCAGAAATTAGTTGATCACACAGATTCATGCACAAGCCACAATATCTGCGAGGGCAGTAGTAATGTGTCTTACTCTTCAAACTCCAATGTTCTGCAGGGCGGGTCAGGCAAATCTGGTAGTATGACAGAGTTCCACAGGCATAATGGATCACTCAATGCTAGATGTATTTCATGCTTCAATAAATGCAACAAACTAATTTCGTCTTCGCCAATGCGATCTACTCAGACATCAGGTGTACTGGGACAATATAAAGGGGCTGGCTCTAGCGTACATCAGGTTTTGCCATCTCGGCAGAACTGCACACACTGCGCAGTCATTAATCGTAGATCAAGTGGCCTGATATTTACCTGCAATTATCGAACAAATCAGGGCTGTGAACGGCGACAATTTCAATCAACACCCATCCAACATGACTGGAAATTAGATCAGTCCACCTCTGCGAATGTGATTATTTGTAACAATCCAAATAAGGAAGCAATAATCTATACCGCCAATTACCCTTCTTATGCCGCAACTGAAAACTCATCGGGTTCCAATTTTATTTCAGGTACGTTGAATTCAGAGGCATGTGGCGAAGTTTTCTCCACAAATGAAAGTGAAAGTTTGTATCAAAATAATGAAAATATCCATAACACACGCAAGACCTATTTGCAACTCCCAACCGCAACAAGATACTCTGTGGTCACACCGTCGTTGTCTCCACTAAATCTGGACAACAAAAATGTAAATTGCAAGAAAAAAATAAAGGAAAAGTTTTTGTCTGTTCCGAGCAACAGTCTCGTGAATTCTCCTTTTGCAGCCTACGTCGTCGGATGTGAAAGGGTTCAATCAAACAGACCGGTTCGAACCTGTCGGACTAGTTCATTCCGTCACATCACTCGACAATACCACAGAACAGCAGAAGTGATCAAGGCTGCCAACGAAATGCGCCGCACTCAATCAATGATTAATTTGGCCGACAGCAAGCAACGGCGTTCTAATTGCAAATTAGGCGTAGAGTTTGAGCCAAGTAAAAAAATTGGCATTTGGCAAGGAGGCAAAACGCGATTGCTGTCTAATAAAGAAAGACGAAAATCTAAGGTCATTGTGAAACGTAATCATTTATGTCAATTTAAGGTGTCTTCTCCAGGTAAAATAATTAAATCAATCTCAAATTTGGAGTTGCATTCGCAGAAAACACTGGAATCCCATTTTTTAACCAAGATAAATCGAAGACATAGTCTTGGTAGTTTATATGGTTCTAAATTTGATGCGTTTGATATTAATAGATTTTATGGTAACATAGGTCGTCAATTTGCTACTGACACAAACAATTTGTCGTCAGTTTTCCTTAAAAAACCAACTTCGATAAATGTCGCAAATGTGAATAACATTCAAACGTTTAATTTTAACAAAAATGCTCCCACTGCAAACTATGAGGAACCTATGAACTGTCCTCATACTAGTAATCAAATTTCTTCTGATATAAGCACTGCTGCAAATGCGTTATGCCCTAAATTTCAGATATATGAAAGTGGTACTAAGAATGCCTCACCTAGTATTTACATTTCTATTCATGACACATTGCCGAGACCATTGCAGGATAATTGTATGTTGACTGCTCCTGAGTGTATCGATCGACAAAATCCAAGCGTTCCACGTACGCATTCTGTTAGTCAAAATGGTAATCAAAAGATTAGAATTGTTCCTCGCGGAGATGACGATATGTATAACAGATCACCAAAGAAACCTGTCAATAGTTATAAAATTAATAATTGTTCGCATATGATGGGTAAGTGTGCTGGTGAGGCAAGGAAACAGGATGATGAAGCAATGTTTCACCGGATAGAGCCAGGTACGTATGTTGTTACATCAACTTCACCGAATCGTAATAAAGTGAACATAATTGGTAATTTTCCTTTTTCAACATGCAATAGTTGCAACCAGTTAAGTGTTCTCAAAACAGTTCAAAGTGGAAGTGCCTGCTCGATTCACTCTGGCTCATCGTTCGCGCGGAATTGTTTAAATACCAACTCCTCTCAAAATATCACTAACCCTTTCCAGTTAAAACGAGCTAGGACATTCCACACTGCCGATCATCATCCATTTCAGCAACAACTTACTAACCATCGAATGCCTCGTCATCAGTGGCATTTAAAGCATTCGAACCCGCATCAAGGCCTATTTGAGGATCTAGCGGAAACAAATTGCAACATGCATCAATTGCAGCTAAACCAATGCTACAACAGCCATGGGCAAAATTTGGAAGACATTGTATTGGAAAACACAAAAAGTAGTCCGAACGATATGTATATCGACAAAGAGGGCAAAATTAGTCAAGTGCTTATGCCAACACATAGTCTGGTATGCTTCGCCGCGTCTACACGTGCACAATTTCGGCGAAATACCACAGATTGTGGCCAGGTACTTTATCCACGTCAATCGAGTTTAATGTGTGAGGTACATGCGTGCTGTATGCAGGAAAACGATATTCTATCCGATGGCACACAGCGAATTAGTTGTCAGACAGTGTCATCGCCATTCTCACTGCTGTCTACCAACTCATCGTCACCAAAAGAGAATACAGGAGCACATCCAAACAGCAGTAGAAGTTCACCATTGAAATTCAACTTCCCGCGCAAAAATGCCGTGTGTCGAATGACCAGCTCGTGCCAACACGGTTCACTTTTGTTGCAAGATCCAACCAATCAGGATATAAAATTGGAGTTCTGTCGAGGTGCAGCGGCAAATTTGACAAATAATTTGCAGGTAGATAGTGAACTAATGTCCGAAAATATGACGCAACCGGACCAGCAATTTACAAAATATCATCTGCATGAGAAATCTATGTCGGAGGATACATGCACTGCTGACGAGCCAGCTGCTTATAATTGCAAAAATTGTGAACAAAAAAATAAAATCAAATGCAGCAAAAGTACTGGTAGTGAACCGAAAAGAAATTTGGCTAACAATTCAGGTGAGTGCAAAAAGTGTGCCTTTCGATCAGCTAAAAAAGAAGAAGATAGCATCGTGAGTTGTAGAAGTGCTGATGCTACTTCAACTGAAACCGAATCTATGTATAATCAATTGAACTATCTTAGCAGGCATCGGGAAATCTCGTCCGATTTAACGTCATACCCAAAACGTGTCAATAAAATGTCAAACGCCAGTGTTCCCACACCTGATCGTAAAAGGAATTTGGCAGAATCTGCAGAAAAACTAAGTTTTGATGTCCGTTACAATCTTGGCCGTGCCTCAGTTCCTTCACCATTTTATTCAGAAGAACAAAGACGACGATTGCAGAACAGCAACTCCTGTAAAACGCGGAAAAGCGACAGCACGTCAAACATAGATAATTCTGATATCAACAACGAAGATCTTGTTGCAAGAACCGAAGGAAACAGCGAATTTGTGTTACCGAACCGACATTCAATTCCAGATGGCAAACAGATTAAAATGACATCCATACTTAGAAAAATCCATGTGAATAGGTCCGTTCCAACAAATGTTTCTCAACCAACTACAAACTCACCAGCAACAACAAAAGCAGCTCCTCAGAAGGAAATAACTGCAACATCCTTTCTTGCTGCGGGTACGAAAGCTATCAGTGTCTTTGCAGGCGACTCATTGAAACAAAATTACACCTTACCAGAACTGAAAAATGCCGACGCATTTCTTGTTCGACGACGTCAGAAGGTTAGCCTATGCAGTCGCCTTATGAACAAATTTTGCCAAATGAATGTTCTAGCCGTCGTGCTACAATTGGTACTTGGCGTTTCCATGACAATACTAGGTACTCATCTGCGATCTAAGTCATCGTCGCTGTCTTTGGATCAATGTGCCTACTGGGCTGCCGCTCCCGTAAGTTTTCGTCGCGATTACAGTTGATTATTAATGTTGTCATCAGGTTTTCTTTTCATCACAGCGATTGATCGGCTGTCATTCTTTTCCTTCTGTTTTCGTTGTTGCTATTAGTCTTGCGTTTTTCAGAAGAGCCAATTGTTTCCAGCGAAGCAGATTGTTGCTCATAATTATCCCTCGGGGTGTAGATTAAAATGCTTAGGACCTCTATCAGGCTACGGACGACAATTTGCGGACCATATGCCCTTAAATACTGTTCTTCCGATATACCAGATTAGTCCTGGTTATTTATCTTTTACTGATGGATAATTGAATCTTCATTAAAATTTCCTTTAATCGCGAAGATCTACAAGATGGCTAATGTTTTTTTTGCCGGTCTGTGTTCATATTTTATATCGTGTTTCTCAATATAACAATTCTGACAAACCTTAACATGTTATAGACACACACACACACACACACACACACACACAAACCTGACAAAATTCAGGAGCTTCAGTTATGTTATAAAATATTGCTTAAGTTCCAGTTAATCATGACTGCCAAAATTAATAGCAGCCAATTTTCACAGCCGACTACGAATATGCATAAATGAACGATCTAAACCCGTAGAAATTAAGATTATAAATTGTCGTTTTAGTATGAACTAAGTGTTGCATAAATTATCTAAGGCAATTCATCATGTAGATTGATTTTATCATTAATGGAATCGCTTCATGTACTGTCCAGAATTTTCCGCGGACAGAGCTCGAACCTAGGTACGTCTGACTCTAACCACTGAGTCACCCAGTTATATGTTCAATGATGTCTTTTGATTAGCCTTTCCTTCAGGTGGAACCTTTAAGACAACCCAATAAAACTTAAGTCCCGTCTAACCACCGCCAATCTGCCATTAGAGAACAGGCAGCACACTAAATGGGGAAATGGTATTGAATTGAACATTAATATAAATAAACGATCATAGGTTACGCAGGTGGTGATAACAATTATTTAGATCAAATTTGCGATATGGATATAAACGCATATCTCATTATGTACATATGAATAATTATTTTATAATATAGAAAAGGCAATTTAGCCAGTAGACCGGTTTAATCCTTATGGAGAACTCCTCACGTACCGTCAAGATTTTGCCCCGTACAGGACTCTAGTCTGGCACGTCTGTTTTGGAATCTGTTTATCTCACAACTGAGCAACCCTACCGCACACTAAAAACAATTTTCTATTTTACGCTAAATAATGGTTCTGTGTTAGACTTTCCTTTATGTGGAGCCTATGTGGCATCTCTGTAAACCTAAATTTCCAAATTGTCACTTCAAATCTGCCATTGGGCAAGAAGTATTGAACTGACAATTAAACGTTAATTTTTTACGTGGGCGGTGACAACAATTATTAAAATAAAGTTTCTGTAATGGCAGATTCTGGGTGGCTACTCGGATCTTTAGACAAAAGGAGTTGCCATATATACCGCATCTGAAGAGAAGGATAACCAAAGTACATTAGCTACTATAAAACTGAAAATTTTGTGTTGCGTGGGGCAGAATGGCATTGTAGTAAGAGTAACAAACTCTGAAGTAGGTGAGTCCAGGTTGGAGCGCTAACCGCGGCAAATTCTGCACAATACGTAAAGAGATCCCAATAAGGTCGATATCAGTTTACTAGATAAATTACACAGTGCTTGGCTAATACTGACAAATGAGATATATATATGTATATATATATATATATATATATATATATATATATATATATATATATATATATATATATACTTATAAATAGGAAAACACAAATAACAAAGTGGATATTTATAAGACTGTGGTAAATTAAAAGGAATGGACATCATAAATATATATATACATATATAGTGTGTTTGGTGCTTATATCGCTTACAAACTAAGTTTAAATAATTGTTCTCTCCGCTCACACAATCAACAATTGTTTAATTGTAAAAATTTTAAATTCACTAAAACCTCTTCAGGTGGCGTGTTGTCTACTTTATAATGACAGTTTTAATGTGGTATGACATGAAAAGTTATCTTCTTAGTGCACAATAAATTTGTAATTCATGTAATGCCAGTTAATTAAATACACGAATTTATTATTGATGTGTAATTGAGTTACGTTGGAACATTATTTTTTTAATTCTAAAGACGATGAAACAATTTAGAATAAACAGCAGGTTTATATGTCACTTTTCGGCCTAGCATTTTATGTCTCGAATCGGTCTATTCGATTCTAAAACTAAGGTGCACCCGGTGATTAAAAAAATTTGAAATACAAAAAATATTGCAGTGTTTCGAGGTCGAATACAACGATATCAAATAAAACGTGTATCAACCAATTTGCCAATAAAGAAAAAGCGTAAATTGTTTAATAAACACAGCTTAATTTAAATTTTATCTTTTTTCTTATCATTAGACACCCAAGCAAGATACTAAAAATAACTTTCCTGAAAGAAATTATTCGATCATAATATGTGGCGGGTGCCGTCTTTTTCTACGAACCCACAAAAATCTGTTGTTGTTCTTGATTTCGGTCCTAGATCACTCGCATACTGTGACAATATGTATTCAGAAATCTAAGAAATTACGACTTCCCAGAAGTGGCGAGGGAATAATTTGCTGGAAGTACATTTAATGGAATGTTTAAAACATGAATTTTATAATTAACGAGTAATGCATGAAGCTTCAGTAGAAAACCGAATATCTTTTGCATTATCGTTTTCTACAATTAGGAGAAATGTCAGGATATGGGCTACAGGGAGCAACATTTGAGCGGTGCAGAAACAAACAATCAAATTAAATAATAATTTTTATTAACGGTGCCAGCCTGATATCGAAAACCATCACATTATATATACATTTCTCAGTTTAACCTACCTATCGTATAATAGAAAAGGCAATTTATCCACTTAACTTATTTAGTTCTTATTGAGAACTCCGTAAGTACTGTCCAGAATTTTCCGCGGACAGGGCTTGAACCTGGGCACGTCTGTTTCGAAGTCTTTGACTTTAACCAATTTGGCAATAAACTAGAAAACTAAAGAGAGAAGACAAAATTTCTAAACATATAGAGTGTATACCAAATAGATTTATATATATATATATATATATATATATATATATATATATATATATATATATATATGCTGGTAACAAATCTGACTAGCGCTTTTACTTTTATTTTTTGTTTTGGCTGGTTGGTAAGTGTGTATGCATTTGTGTTTGTGTGTGTGCCTGTTTGCATGTAAAGGTCATTATCGCTGTATTGCAAAGTGATGTCAGAAAACAGGCACACACACAAACACAAACGCATACACACTCACCAACCAGCCAAAACAAGAAATAGAAGTAAAAGCGAGTCATATTTCTTACCACTAGCATAATCAATTGAAAACCTAGAATGTATATAAGTGAACGATTGTAGAGCGATGATTAGTATTCACAATATATATATATATATATATATATATATATATATATATATATATATATATATATATATATATATTGTGTGGTGCGAGAATATTTTTGCATTATACGTAATAGGTATAGAACATCGAATATAGAATAGAATAGAATAGAATAGAATATCTTTATTTGGATTCAAACCACACATATTCCATCAAATAATAAAATTGGAAATTGTACAATATATATTAAAAAAGTTATCACATCACAATAATTGTGCAATTAATCTCATGTAGATAGGTATATCTCACTAGTTGTACAATACAATATATCAATATCAGAAAGTTCGACTGAAAATAATAATATATACATTATCAAGTTAGGAACAATTAAGGTATAATTCGAGTGTAACATTATGCAAAAATTGAGAACCATGACTATCAATTGATTGTATGTAATGTTAACTAATTTGAAGATATAGTGCATAAAATTTCAATTATAATAATACAAAACTTGGAAATAAAAATCTCAAGAAAATCTGTTTCCGATAACATTTATCAGTGTCTTTTATTCAACCATGAGAAAGTATTATCATAATCAAAAGAATAAAAAATATTAGCAGGATTGCAGACTTTTTCATGTTCAGTAGATAAAGTTTTAAAAGACATCTTAGATGGAGGCATTTCTCTAAGCCCCTTCGGCAATTGGTTATAAATTTTGTAGATTTTCGAGAAAGAGAATAACTTGCTCGCTACATTCCCTACAAAAGGAGGAGATATTGCCATATGTCCAGATCTAGTTCCAATTTCATGACTCTTTCTTATCGGAGTTATATAGGCACCAGTCCACTGGTTCAGATGGAAAACTTTTATACAATAACACATCCTCCGAAACCACAGAGATTGCAATGACACAAACTGTAATCTAGAGGCGTATATATTGCAAGAAATAGGACTAATATGTTTCACAACCTTTCTTTGTACAGCTTCTATCTTATTAGACAAACCCTTTTTTAATGGATTCCAAGTAGCGACAGCATATTCTAGTATCGGTCTCATCCATATTATATACATTTGAAGTTTTATATCATTGAATAAGATATTTCGATTTATTAGTGCCCATCTTTTCTTGGCACTGCCTACTATACTTTCAATATGTCTCTCAGCAGAAGCTGTACATTGAATAGTTATGCCTAAATCCTTAATTTCTTGCATAAGTTTAATCTCAAACACATCATTAATAACAGCATCATCTAAAAAAGTGCTGTCAGATAACATACCTATCTAGGCGTTCACAGGTGTCCAGCCATAAAATATATAAGATCATGTGTAAACGCATTTAGATATGCAACCGCATTCGAATGACCTGATTAATTCGTAAATGAATAAAAAGAAATTCAAAAGTACGCTAAAAAATCTATTTTTTTAATTGTTATCCTCTTTCCTGATTTGGTAGTAAGCTTAATTTTATTTCTCATGTTCCACATTTCGTACTATTTGAATTTATCAATTCTCAGACTTCATAACAACCAAAATGTCGTTCAATTTAGTTTGAGCCTTTAAGTCGACAACTTATATGGTCAGATGTCATATCTTATAATTTCCTCTGTATCTCTCCATCTTTACCTATTTACTTCTTTCTCTCTTTTACACTGATGACAACTAATTTATCTAATTTGCACAGTGTATCTATAACCTTCTTTGTTCAATACATTAAAACTTCCCACAGCAAAATCAGATTCAATTCTGTCAATTAAATTTCCCCTCTGCCTAATGTGTTGAATTACGAAACTCGCATTCGCGTTTTAAAATTATTGATTAGGTCACTGTGATTGACTTGCTATGCTTTAATGCGCTAAAATATATTTGCATATGGTCACTCACATGTACGCAGAGGGTAATTAAAGAATCAAACTTTCCCCTTGACATATTGATTACCAAATTTAATTTGTGGGGTGTGGTTTCCGTGGAAACACTTGGTTAAGCCCAACAAGGATAAGGCAATTAAACTATTCCCTGTCGTGCAACATGTTTTTTTTCAATTAAAGAACTATTCAAACATTAAAATGAATGGGCGATTTTTGAAGATTTCAGAGTGGGTCATTTGACAATCATTGCTAATTATAAACGGTATAAGCGCATGAAATTCAAAATTTAAAAAGCGTTATAATTAAATGTTGCGAAATTCTTATTAAAATGGAGTCTTAAAGTTAAAGATATGCAGCTCACGTAGACCCAGCATTACGTCGATTTTGCAGTTGATTTCTATTCACAAGAATACTTGTGGCGAGAAGTTTATGATAAGCTGGTTTTTATGTTCACCCGTCTTTTTATTAGTTAAGCAAAATGTCTAGTACTGCATTTTATAGCACATGGTCGGTAAGATATTTAACAAACTTTAAATTGGTTCCAATAGCACTTGCAGGATCCCCCGTTAATTTGTTGTTTTTGGTCTAATAGCAAATCTTGTAGTATAGCGCTTATTCGAGTTAGGTATGTTAACATTTAATCATCAATAGATAGATGCCTACTTGGCATATTTATAGGATTTTTACAAAGAAATTGCAGCACACTATGATGCGTTTACATAAGAATTGTATTAAAACTTATAACTGTTACAAGATTATTTTTCTGATTTTATCAATATATAATTGAGGAATGTCTCTTTTTCTCTCACACTTAAACATATATATATATATATAGACACACATAAATACCGACCTTTGTACTTTTACCACATTTATGTAGATCAAATGCAAATTTATCCTAAGAAGTATTACAATCTAACTAACTAGCGGCCTCAATTGTTTATCTTGAATGAAGCCCGCGACGTTCTGTCTATACGATGGTTTGATTGTTTTAAAAATCTTTTATTGCTGTCATAATACAACAAAAATAGGGTTCGATTTTATGGAACAATGTTTAATATGTCGGACAATTTGTACATAAACGCATGCAAATATAACACGACTGAACTGGAAAAATTAGATCGCAGCACATCGAACGGTGTAAAGACAGAAGTTGGGAAAACACGTTTTGTACAGAAAAACTACACAATGAAGCAAAGTAATAAATATTATTTGGCAATCAATAGAACGTGTTGATATTTTCGATGGTTGCACTTGACTTTTTTCTGTAAAGAACTATTAGTCAATTGATTTTTTCTTTTGTAGTAAGGATTTTGTTGTCGATAACAATCATTTGCATATCATTGTAAACAAATCCAACTCTTGAAGAATGGCATAAATTTTGAAAGGTTGAATTAATGCAAATGATGGAATTTTTAATGCTATAATCATTTTTATCTACATTTCAAACTGTTTGTTAAATTTTATCACCTTAGCCGATAAGTTACCGGCCCGAATAGTGTATTAGATTAAGAGATTAGTTTTTAATACCATGGAAATTCCTGAAACTGTTCAAGCGCAAAAATGATACTATTATTATGCTATTTAGTTTCGGGTTTATTTTTTAAGTACCTAAATAATTGCATAATTAAACAAACTAAAATTATACTGCTATTATTTCTAAAAATATATTTTTTAAATGCTTTTTTAGGAAGCCATTCAACGAATTAGACTAGTAACCAGTTCTTGTAGCTAAACCATCATTAGTAACCAGAAACGAGAATAAGGCTCGGACCAATGAAACTCAATGTAGTCGATTCTATAACAACCATTACGCAGGAGCGGGAGTGCCTAATTTCCCTTGAAACAACTTCCTAGTTGAAAAGTTGTGATTAATGTGATGCTTACTTCATTAAATATTTACTCCTCATCGGTAAAAAATCACTTCATCAGCAATCATTTAAAGAACGATTTTAAATTAGGAATAGCGTGAGAGACATAGCATCGCTTGCCAAGATATTTATCGTTTCTATTCCTTTCATTCTGTATGTGTTCCAATTTGAACGCGAATTACGAAGTTTGACATGCAGCAGTGCATTAAACAGACGTGCATTGGAAATATAAATACTAAAGTCAAAGATACTAGTGGGCGATTCGCCGCCAAGTTTGAAATATCTTGTTAAATTAGCTTTCGAAGTACGAAAACATTACTACGTCCCATATCACTATAGTTAAGACAATAAATAGGATTTCTTTCACATTTTAGATATACTGATCTTTTTTCTGGCAAGACAGCTTGCCTACTAATGTCAGAAATTCATTAAACTACTTATATTTCTGATCACTTTCCGGTGCAATATCTGAAAAAATGAAATATTTTTTGGTTTATAATTAGTGACAGCATATTTTAGCCTACTAGTGAAATTACAGAATTCGCTCTTGAAACAGTGAGGTTGATGCATTTAAAAAAATACTATTAATGGTACTCATGACTTTTTAATGTAATTGCTTATGCATTAAAGATAAAACCTCGTTCACGTTAAAATTTGAAGCTCCATAAAATCATCCGGCAAATGCCGGTAGATTATGTAAATAATTCCATGTGCATTAATAGAGGATAAACGGAAATCTTGCGATAGCTTATTTGCAGTCATTTATCTAAAAGAAAGAAAATGTAAATATTTAGGCAAATTGTCCAATTCTGAACAGTCCTGCTTCCTCTAAATTATTGACTCTTAACTTGAACTTGGCCTAACCAGACATTTTTTTATGAAAAATCGATATCTGATCAGAATATTTGAATACCTTTATGTGTCATATAATGCAGAATAGAACGCCGAAGCCTCAGAATGTGTATATTTTAAGTTGTACAGCAACAATGTATATCAATCCTATAGTCAATCAAGATCAGATAACATGATTAAGGTATTTTGTGACGTGCTTTGCTGTTAGCAGAGGCATTTCAGACATTTGTGAGTGCTGGTCACGACCCAGTTTCCAAATGTTACTGCCCTCACGATTAAACCTACATCTGTCGTCAAATTTACCAGAGCATTAAGACAATTCTAACCATATAGCTGCACCTTTCTGTTTGCCGAAAAGTTCTGACATATCATCAATAGCCTTCTGAAGAAGACTGAGTTTGGCGCAGACTGCTTTAGCTATGTATAAGGTTGGCTGCGATAGCCAACTATTCAGATTTACGTTAAGCATCTGACGAATGAAATATTGCAGATATTATAAACGTCATTTATGTTTATGGACTATATTGAATAGGTAATATAATTTTATCGCCAAAACCAGTGTTTTGTTTCCTTGTTGCACGCAGTTTTTTTAGTGCTGTTTATATAATAACTCCATATCGATCGCTGACTTATTTATTTGGACATTTGAAGTTTACTTAAGAAAAATTGAAAAACCGCTTTGTATCCTGCCAACGGAATAAAAATCATCAATTATTTAAAAAAAGGTATAGATATAGGTAATTAAATAATGATTTAAATTAGTCAGATGCACCGAAATTTGCATTTGTGCAAAATTCGAATTAACATTGAAATTGAATTTTGCTTCTGATTGCGCATGTTATGCCTTTAAGTTTTTTCCATTCCTTTGGCATATCATCGCGCCATTCAGCTGAGAATTAACGCGGGATCTTCCCTACAGAACGACGATGATACTATGTTGTCTAAAAAATGTTAAGAGGCATTCTTCTGAAGTTTCAATGCAATTTATTAAGAAAATTTATTTATTTATTTAATGTCTAATGGCTATCCTAGACAGTTAATTGGATCAATTATTAAAAGGGGAATTAAGCACAAACAGACGTATTACGGACCAGAAAAGAAAACAGTCTGCCTGAACATCCCATTTAAGGTGGATGCAGTTTCCCGAATGGCACAAAAGAAAGTTGAAGCGGCATTAACACGCACATTTAATGCAGCCAAACTACGAGTGTTATTTAGGGTAACACACTTGCCTTTACCAGCAATCAAAGAGAAACAGCCGTTAATGTCGATATCAAATATTATTTACCAATATACATGCGCAAGTTGTTGATCAACTTACGTAGGCCGATCGACCAGACGGTTAATTACTCGAATGAGAGAACATCGCAACTTAAACGCCTGTTTTCAATCAAATGGTAAATACATGTCTGCAATTGCGCAACGCATCGTCGAAACATCGCACGTATGTTCCCCAGACGTACCATTCAAAATAATTACGAAATGTAATAAAAAAGGATACTAGCCATATACGAAGCCTTATGGATAAAAAAATTGCAGCCGGATTTAAGCAAGCAGAAGAAACATGTTCAGGCATTGAGATTGAAATGAATGTGACGCACGCAATTGATTGGTTTCCGTTTTTTCACACTCTCTCTATGTTTACATATTTCTATCTTTTTTTGATTTCCAATTTATATTTAAAGATATGTTAATTAGTAGATACTTGAGGAGATTATGAGAAAGAAATGTTTCTTGTATCTGATAAAATTTCTTTTTATTTTTGCACACAGAAAGGGTACAATGAAACAAATTATTAGTTCTATATGCACGCATTTAATGTGCTTTTCTTGCAGAAATGTAAGCTGCTCAATGAAACAATCACATATAGCGCGATCGAACTCTTTAAACATTGGCTTGTCATGCAATTATTCGTTGTTTTCTTTTGCCATTAAAGTACAATTTGGCCGTTATTCGCTCTGACGATAGCCACAAAGGCAGCTAATCATTATGATGAATTTATATTTTATTGGAAAAAATATATTCATTTAGTATATATTAAGCCCTGATTAAGATAATACATTAAATTTATCTACTATGAAAAATAGACGCCAAAAAAATAAAATTTGGTATATAACTTAAAATTGCATGTTGCATGCGTTTTGGATAGTGTAATGTATGCGTTGAAAGTTTATACAGCAAATCGGCCTCATTATGAGCCCAGCTGGCGACAGTTCTGGTAAGTATTTGATGAGCGTGCAATACGGACGAACCGGCTTACCAGGTGAATTGCATTTGCAATTTAATGCAATGCTTATGTTATCCTAACGACACAAATAGTGTGAAATACCGTCATATTTTTTCAATACTTGGGTGGACTGATGCACATTCTATAAAAGTAAAATGTGGAGTTCAATTAGAGCTTCAGGTAAAAGTCGATGTCAAAAGCAAAATAATTTGGTATAAAACTGAACATTGCATGTACTGCACTACATGGATTTTTCTGTGGATGAGTTGCTTTAGATTTGGACTAGGTAACATACTTGGTGTCTGCTTATTTTTTTCTTGTTGTATGCCATTTAGTTATTCATTTTGCATGAGATGGCTGGTTGACAAGGCTCAGCTTACCTTCTCTTCTGTGTAGATATGCATGTTTATTTCACGGGCTGTGACTTTTGTGTTTGATAGTTTTGTTTCTGCGTTGCTCGAATGCGTGAAATTCATTGCAATCGACCAGTTTCGGCTTTCCTTTAAGCCAGTATCGTTGTCCCCTTCTTAAGTTCATTTGTTTGTTTTCTGTTTTCCCGAATTTATGACATTTGTGCTGTTAATTGTGCTGCTCATCTGACATTTTGTGACTATTATTCGTATTTTGTTCGACATAGGTAGAAATACAGTGGGATTGGTTTTTAATTCAAGTTCGTAAACCTTTGTTAAAGACCTGTTACCACCACCCGCGCATTCATTGATTGCTTAATTATTCCAGAAGTTGTTTGTTGTGCTTACTGAATACACGTGTTGTTTCCCTTTGCTCGTGGCCGGAAAAGTTCTGTATTGATTTAAATTGTACTTTGAATGACAAAGCAACTTTTAGCTGCGCAACTTCATTGGATGATATATCAGTGTTACGTTTATTGTTGTGGCCACCTTGCCTTATGCTTACCTTTCGATCTATAGTTTCGAGATTGTCCTCGGCGTTCGATTAATCATCACACAAAATTGCAGGAACGAATGCAGAATACAGCGGCACACAAGTAACTTCGTTTTATATTATTTTGATTGAAAATTCGAACGTTTATCGTGGGTCCAAGCAAATTTATGTGCAGTGTTAAATATACAGTAAAGACTTTTCCCATCAATGTTTTGCGTAGGATGGAAAATTCAATTGTTGTCATGTGGTGCCCTATTTTGTTTAAACGAACCGTAAAATTTCTTGTGGCGAATGATAATTTTCCTCCTTGTTGCTAGTTTATATAACGATATTTCATAGAAGCAGAAAAGCTATAGCGACGGATTATCATAATATTACTGGCAAATCATAAAATTTTAACAATTTTTTATTATCCACATGGATAATATGACCTTCCACAGGGCAATTTCATTTATTAAATGTGAATAAATTTGCATTTAATTAGAATTTTCACTACTATTTAACCTATTTTTTAATCAAATTGCTGATATTTATATAAAGGACAAAATGAAATTATTAATGAATAGAATTAACTTTATAAATATATTTATGGAATTGTTAAGTTATTTTTTATCGAATTAGTTTATGCTTACAGTTTGGTATAATGCGCCAGGGCTTTAATATAAAAGATATATTTAAATAAAAGTGTGAATTAAAAAAGGTAAAGTACAATTAATTTAACTTCCGTCATTTGTTTAACTGTTTTTCAACTTTTATAAAACGGTATTGAATTTATCGTCATGATTACTTTATGTATAACTGCTGATTTATTCAGTTAGATACTGTTTATGGAAGATAGCTAATATATATACAATTATGTAATATGTCGGTAATATCTTGAATCATGTACATATCCAGGTGCACAGATTATTGTCCTTGATTTATGGGTTCTCACTTGTCCCTTCTTTGTTAAGAATTCCATTAGTTGCTTGTCTGAATATGACGTTGGAACAAGATTTTACATTCTTCATTTTCCTAATTTTCTAGACTTCATTTCCAGTCCCATTTTCAGGGTTGACACCATACGCACAGGAAAAAAAACAAATTGTGGCAAATGTGGTATTCTCATTCAAGACAGATATATTTATATTTATTTTAATTCTAAAAGTATTTTTTATTGCCTCCTAATACCCGGGCTTCACGCCCAATCTGTAATACACAAATGTATACACAAACCTATCCATGTCACCCCCTCCCCGTACACAACCACCTATATAACACATATGTGTACTCCACTAAATTGACATTTTTAGAATAACTATAAGCAAACCCTATGGATTGGCATACGCGCCTATCCATGATGTTTTTATTTTTAAATTCTGTTCCGGACGCGTATAAGTATAAACAATATTTTTATTTCAATATTGCAGTAATCCTCAAATATCCCAGTTTACTAAATCCCATCCTGTTAGCAATAGATTAGCGAGGGAGTGATTGATAAAACTGTTGAAAGAATACAGTATTATTCTATCGTTTGGATAAGACTGAATACAGAGCCTACACTAACGAATCCTATCTCAACCAAATACACATTTATACTACATATCCCAGTATGAGTTTATTTTTACCATTTAAACATCTGTTTCCAAACCATATACATATCTACGTGTATATATATATATATATATATATATATATATATATATATATATATATATATATATAAAATAAATTAGAAATAATTTATTTTTATTTAAATTTTATTAATTTACTTATTTATATTTATATACAAAACCATCAATCAAGGCAAATAATCGGTGCACCTGAAAATGCACAGGGTTCAAGATTTTAGCATCCTACGAGTGCTATCAATTGTCCTGCACAAGAGAAATGCGGTCAAATCCAATACAAGAAGGATGGCTCTGATCAAAAAAATTCAACATTTCTGTATTAGGTGTTTCGTACCTAGCAAAAAAATTAGTTCAATTACATCCTTCTGGTCATAATTGAACGAATTTGATATTAGGTGCACAACACCTAACACATAACTGATTTATTCTTCTGATATCGTCATATATGAATAGGCATATATACTTCTATATGTTGATTGCCTTGAATTTTGCACAGTATATTTTTCACGAAAAGAAAAGTGATTCTCTAGCGAAATTTTATTTTGTATAACGGCCAGTTTACCTAGAAATTACTTGAAAACATAATTGGCAATCTTTAAATTATATCCATTCTCTATTTAAACTTGACTAAGTGAATGAATACTGATTTGATTATCGACCTATTTATGGTAATAATATATACATATATATTTATTTAAGGATATGCTGTAAAAACGAAACAAACTAATATAAAAACATGAAGCTGTAGCGTAGTGAACATTCTCGACAGGTTGATTATGCTTCAGTCTTCCGATGCACATTTCATCATTTCAAACATATATTTGAATTCCGTGTCTAAAGCTACCTAATTATACAGCATATTGTGGTATGTTTGGTCCATTTTAATTTAGTTACCAACGTGTAAATTTACCGACAGTCTTTCACTATATACGAGATCGATTCGTTCAAATTTTTCGTGCATATTATTGTATAATCCTACAGCTTTTTATTCTAAATTGTATATATATATATATATATATATATATATATATATATATATATATATATATATAACTTTGAATTACTGAAACATGCTTCATGCACTTATTTTTCCATGTAAAATTATGTAATATTGCAATTACTGTTTTTTAACAGCGATCAATGGTATTAAAGATGTATTAGTAAATTAGCTCGTTTCCCAATCTGTACTTGTAGAAAATTGACAGTCAATGAGCAGCTTTCCCTTTTTTAAGTTATTAAATTAAGCAATTGATTATTCCCACGGCAGTGATAATAATTATTTTTAAAAAATTGCAGGACTTGAGTTAAATAAAACCAATCAGTTTATTTAACCTAATCGTAGAATAATTCAAAATTAACGCTATTCACAAGCATAGGTGCGTTTAGATTCTCCGTTATTTATATAAAAAACAGTGGCATAGTGAATAACAAGGATCGAAGTGTAATGTATATATACTATATTAAAAATCACAAATGTTGTCAAAATGGGGCCACTTCTAGATCGTTATTTTAACCAGCAAATTTGACTCAAGTAAATCAATACCTGTGAACTTAGGAATTTCATCGTTTAATAATAATGATCATTATAAGTAATATGAATGTATTAAAAGTAGCAATTATCTGTGCATCAAACATTGCATTCACGAATGATGATGTGATAATTCGAATATCTATGAAAAATAAGATTATTTTCATTTAACTTTGGACATGTGTTTTAGTTCATAAAATCAAGTTTGCGAGCTTGAAGTAAACACCAGTCTCATTGTATTTAACCAGTCGTCGAAAAACATAACAAAACTACCGCCAGCCGCAACGCACTGACGCGTTTCGACCGTCCATGATCATCATCTGAGTACGACGTCAAACTGACTAGCGAGGATCAAACCGCATTGCATATAAATGTAAAGCAAAATTAGATATGCTGCTCTAACGTCACTGGAAATATTGGCTGCACAATTTTTATGCAAACAGTAACATCTAATTTTGCTTTCCATATATATATTCAATGTGATTTGAAACTCTCTATTCAGTTTGCCGTCGTACACTGATGATGATCATGGAAAGTCGTAGCGCGTCAGTGCGTTGAGGCTGGCGGTAGTTTTGTCATGTTGTTCGACGACTGGTTAAATAAAATAGGATTGGTGTTTACTTCAAGTTTGCAAACTTGATTTTAAAAATTGTACCACCACCTGCGCAATCAATTGTTGTTTAATTGTATTACCTAAATATATGTGTGTGACGAAAGCTAAAAACAGCTAATGTTCCTGAGTGCATAGAAATTGGGCAGCCGTCATTTTACCCTCACGTACAATGTATGCGAGACTGCTAGAGATGAGAGCCGCATATCTAATTTTGCTTTCCATATACATGCAATGCGGTTCGATCCTCGCTAGTCAGTTTGCCGTCGTACTCTGATGACTATCATGGAAGGTCGAAACGCGTCAGTCGGCGCGACTAGCGGTAGTTTTGCTATGTTGTTCGACGACTGGTGAAATACAATGGGATTGGTGTTTACTTCAATCTCGCAAACTTGATTTAAAGAATTTCGTGCATATGTTTATACCTTTGGGTTATATTGAATTTAGCACATTATTCCTGCCTTATTTGAACCCATTAGTCAATATTTACGCACAAAGTAATACACATTTTCAATTATTTAAAAAAATTTTGATTTTGCTAAATTTTGCTGATATCTAAGAAGGACGAACAAACACTATGTGTTCAGATATTTTAAAAGATATTCGAAAAACTGTAGGTAGCAATATCATAAGTATTTCTCTTTTTTACTATTTTTTACATTTGCACACCACCTGACGCATAGTTAAAATGGCAACTTGGTAATGGGTTATCTTATTTTGTACGCGTTTGCCAATTCAGACGGTCAGGTTACATGCTAATGCACAAATGAATCTTTTGCAATGTATTTGGCCAGATACCTAAACAAAGAGGATCCACCTTAAAGAAAGAATAGCCAGACAGCATGAGTTTGAATAAAAATGAAAATTTCTGCATCGCACGTCTTCGATGTAGTAAGAAGCGAGTAGTATCGCTCTGCCAAAACTTTCCCCGGTTCACATCTCGGTTGTTTCAACACCGGGAAACATGAGTGGATGGTCAATAATGCCAAACACGGCTCAACTGATGTATTGCATGAAATATCTGTTGCAATGTTTAGCGAATACCGGGCAGATAAACATAATCCAATCTTGCCATTTTACTTTAGTTTAAATTTACTTTTGCGCGCGGCATGGTTTAATTCATATGATAACAGATCTGAAATTACAGATGGAACTTTAGTTTTAAACCAATAGCACAATGATCCAACTGAAGAAAAGACAGATCAAATATTTAAAAAAAATTATGCAACTGTTATTTGAGCAGCTTCGGTGGCACATGGATTAGTTGCAGTATCTAAATGCTCACAGTCTCACATCCTGGTTATGACAACTCTGGTAAATACTAAGGTGTGTCATATAATGGATAATCTTGTTAGAGTTTTTCATGTAAAATCCAAGAAAATGTTCATTTTATACAGAAGATATACATAATCTTATCTTGTTTTATTGTGCCTTCTGTGTTACTATTTCTGTGACTATTGTACGAGATCTGAGGATGAATTTAGGAATTCAAAGTTGGTACGTTAGCCCAACGCAAAATAGCCTTCAAGCAATATCTCAATGCCACCTCCAAGGAAGCTCTGCTGCAAAAAGACGATTTTTTCAAACAAGTATTTTATTTATAATTTTAGAAATAGTTACATATGAAATTAATATAAAGGTTCTGTATAATAATAAGAGATGTTACTGATGCAAACTTCTCATTCCATTTTTATGCATTCAGTTGTTCGTGGCAGGCCTTCTTGGGATCTACGCATTATATGACAAACCTGGGAAAAAGCTGTTTCCAGTAAGTACTTGTTTAACTTCTGACTGTGTATTTTATGTTAACAATTTAAAATTTATTTAATGCAAATGATTAGACGTGAAGGATTGACTTTATATTTAATGTTAATTTCATAATTTGCAACTAGAATGCATACACTAGATCTATGTAGTCTTCTAAGGCCATATTTGGAGCTAAAAGTACATGGTAACAGTACTTACATTGTGTCTCTTATGTTTTGTATTCATAATAATAATTTTATACAAAAATTTGAAAAATCCTTTTGTTTAAAAAAGTTTGGCAGTTTACAAAGACAATCAAATTAGCTGTACGTCAATCTATTAAGTAAAATAGAACAGAAGGAATTAATAGCATTATGAATTAATAAATCTATTAAATTATGTCAATATACTATGCGGAGTAGAATATTATTGTCCAGATCTATCAATGCTATGAATTGAAAATAACAAAACCAAAACCATCTTAATCATATTTATATCTACATGTGAGCATTAAAATAAGTATTAAAAATATATTAAAATTATAAACTAATGATTTTGGATAGACTAATACAACAGTGGTAAAATTGCAATAAAATCAAGTAAATTCTTTATATTCGTCGAATCGACATGTATGACTAATTATCAATGGGAAATTGATCCTAGATCAGCTATTCTGTTATTACATAAATGACCTGCTCGCGGATTGATTTTGAATAGTCTAATGCAAAGGCACAGTTTTCCAAACCTCAATGTTTGTAAAGACAGAAGCTGCCATCTAGAATTATTGATGCCTGGAGTAAAAGGAATTTTATATTTCACGACTCTTCTTCTCATTACTTTTTTTCTATTGCCAGATTTGCTTAAAATCCAAAATTTATTCTTTTCTGACTTTATATCTTTCGAAAATATATATCTCCGGATCAACATCAATCTTGTTTTGCATGGAAAACTATAATTTATATATGACTATTAGTGAGGATTTTAAATTTCTGCCAATGTTTGAACAGCAAATAAAATATTTTTAAGCAAAGACATTAAGTAAGTATGAGTGAAAGTTTCGAATCATCAGCACACTTCGCTGTCACTATGAATAAAGTAATATTGTATAAAGGCACGCTGATAATAAAAAAATATTGATTTTAAGCCTGAATCCAGTAAAATACCAGGCGCTGGCTTCAATTTTCTAGATTGTTCAATATTTACATTAATAATTTTACATTTATTTTAGATTTAAAAAAGTAGAAGACTCAAAATATACAGATATTTTTCAAAGGCTTTCCGAATGATATCAACTTAAATGAACTTGGATGCATTCGAGAAATTAATAAAGTTAGCTGGAATATTCTAATTTTGCCTGACCAAAGCTGAGACATTGTTCTATGTAGAAAATAAATGCTTGATGGCCAAGCTTCTTCTAGTAATTCTATGGCTTCTTGTACAAAATTGCAAAGATAATCACAAATCTATACAGGATGTTCAAACTAGGCAAAGGTTGTACAGCTGTTGTTAAATATTCTAGTAGTTCGTATGTCATCCACTAAGGCATTATTGACAATATTGCTAGTATTATGTGAATTGAATTATCGATTGAGATTTTTAAATGATCTTCCAACTTACTTTTGTCAATTTTACCAGCAACATACAGTGAAATTGTAGACTTCGGTAAATAATGTATCAAAAGTCGATAAAATAATCAATTTTGCGAGTTATATAGATTGCACAATTGTTTACAAGAAACAACTTTAAAAACCAAAATCATTTTGGTGTTAGTGTTATTATTCACTGGCAGTAATTGTACATAATATTCCTTCAGAAGTATGTAGATGAAATTTAGTTTCATGATCATTATTAATGCGTTTGAGAGGATTTAGAAACAAAGAAATTTGTTCGTCATTTACTTTAACGGGTCTATAATTTAATTATCAATGATAATATTAAATTGAGCAATGCTATGATAACCAAGTATTAAATAATATAATGTTGTGTATCTGTAGTCATGTCTCATCAACATAAAGTATTTAAAGTCTAATTTTGGAAAATGTAGGGCTAGAGAGAACCAAAACTGGTCTTGTTCTATACTCTTAAAGCAATAATATTCAATACATCTCTTAATCCGCTACAGAATGATTAAAGATAATTTTAGAACCAAAACTATGCCGGATTACTTATGTGACTTCAGGTGAATAAATTACAATTTAATGTTATGGAAAAATAAATTGTTGAATATTTAATTATGGAAAATATTATCAACTAAAAGGCTATCCATGAAATGGCTTCTCTCCCGAAGTATACATGGTGTAGGCGTTCAGGTATTCTAGTTATGTATTTAACACTTAGGTTACAACAAAAATATGTAGGTAGTTAATGGGTCAGGTGTTTATATCAAGATCGCAAACTTGATTATAATAATTGTTATCATCGCCCGCGCAACCAATGTTCGTGCGCAATGTTCCCCATGTAGTGTGGTGTCTGTTCAGTAATGACAGATGGTTAGTTGGAACTATGGGTCAAAAGGGATGCCATATGGGCACGACCTAAAGGAAAAATAGACTAACCAAGTTACATTAGTTAGTATATGACTGAAAATTGTGTGTAGTGTAGTGTGCGGCAGGATAAATTGCCTTATCTACACTATATAAATCTTAGTTTATATTAACACATGTAAGTAATTAATGGGTCAGTTGTTAATATGAATACCGCAAACTTGATTATAGTAAATGTTATCACCACCCGCGCAACCAATGTTCGTCTAATTATAACTTGTTTAAGTGCCACGACTACAATAACATAATCACTGAATTTATCAATATTATTTTTTTGTACAGTTTGAAAGCGAACAACAAATTTATATTAGATTTCACCAATGTTTCTAAAATGTTTGATTTTCCTTTTTAATTCTCTACTTATATATATATTCTCTCTCTCTCTCTCTCTTTCTTCTCTATATATATATATATATATATATATATATATATAAGTATTGGATTAGAAGTCGTTACAGGCTTTTGAGTATATGTATTTTTTTAGTATAAACTAAACATTGCATCATGTAGCGAAGGCAGTTGATTAACTAGACGGTTTTAATCCTTAGTTGGAACTCCTCAAGTACTGTTTGAATTTGCCGCGGACGGGACTACACCATGCCTATGCAGTCAGGAACATTAACTTTTTGCAGCTTTTGCTGCATGTATGAAATAATTTTACAATAACACAATACCCAAGTCTTGTTGGTTGTCTTATATTGCTTTTTGTGATTACTGTTTGGTAAGGCCAACTTCGTGGACTCACATTATTTAATGTGACAGTAGCCTGATGGTACCGAAAAAGTTTACACTACACTTGCCCATTTATCCGTAATGAAATTCTTCTTTGAACTAAAATGTTTAATCTATATATTAATGAAATGGAAGTATACTAGGAAAATGCTTATGTGTGTTTGAATGTTTTTTTTGTGTATTCTGATTCATTTTAGTGTAATGTAAATAAGAATAATATAATAATCATCATTGAATTTTTAAATAAACTATATATATATATATATATATATATATATATATATATATATATATATATATATATAAGGACAGAATATTTAAGTTAAGACGAGATTTGTATGACGATAGCCTTCGTCATTTCTTTATAGTTTTACAGAACATTTATCATATTGAAAAAGAATCACCAAACTGAATCATATACAGAAATGTGTTAGAAATAATCGATTAAGTTATTCAAAGCCTTTTACCAAAACATTGTGGCCATGAACCATCTGCGGATAAAATAAAAGTGGGCCACGTAATTTCTCGTTTGTTTTGACAGTGTTTGTTGTTTTATTTAAAATCGGGCAATAAATTTGATACATTAAAGCCAAGTTTGCGAGCTTGAAGTAAACACCAATCCCATTTTATTTACTTGAAGTTGACAAACTGTTTCAAAAGCATTGCACTTACCTTACTGTTGATTACATAACTTGTGGAAATATCACAAAATGAATTTTTATTTACAACGGAACTTCCGTTTAGCTTATCTAAAAATATATCTGTTTTTATAGAGCTCATAAACCGAGCGCTACATTGGTGTAGCCAAACATTCAATCTAAACAGTTATGCATAAAATCTGGGGCATAAATCGAAACGAACGAATCCATAGAATTAGTTATTTGAAATTTAAAAAAAATTCTATTTGGTATGGATCTGTGCGTGGTTAAGTGTTCGTTATGGTATTTTATCCACGTAACATTGACAAGATAATAGATGTGCACACAAAACACCCCCGCAAACAATTGTAAATATTTTGCATCCCAGCTTGTGCAACATTGCATTGTGGCGTTGTGTTTTCCCTATATATTTTTTCCTTTTTTGTATGCGGTGTTTTAGGGGGAATAAATTTCAACAAGCACAGCATGGTTATTGGTGTGTAGGTAAGCGTTTTTCAGTTCAAAGAACCTGCGGTATTTTTTTCTCTGCCTCTATCATTCAACTGCAGCAAATGCAATTACATTTGAACTAGAAAACATAACTTAGAAACAAACAAAATTAATTTCCTGCATAAAACTGCAATATACGGAGGCTGAACACATAATGAAAGCAGAATTTATCCACTAAAAGAACGACATTTATAAGGAAATACCTAGTAAATTTATAAATAATTTATCATGTTTACTTTTACTTTTTATTTAGATGTGAAAGAATGTGATAGAAATGCCCAAAAATGGGTGTGGACATTTTGGTCCTACATGGTAAAAAGAATTATTAGATTAATGACCATATATATCCTTTAGCTATTCGTGCGTTAAACAACTTTATATTAATTAATGAATTATATATTACAAGCTTTATAAACTGCCCTCTAGCATGACCTCAACATTCTATGTGATTAAATTAACGAAATTGTGTCTAAATTAGTACTGAAATTGGATGACGTGCAATTAATTGATGGCGTAAACGCTATAATTAAACTTTTTAAGCAAATGTCATCCATTATTGCGGTATACGTGGCTTAGTATATGTGCTGAGAATATATAAAAGTGGTCTCGTGTGTTTATGTTTCTTAGGTACGAATCTTCCTGCCTAGATTCGCCCATACATGAGGCCTTGTTGTGTGCTAGCGCACAAACTTCAAAATAATTCCGTCTTGGATATAGATTGGTGGCAACAATTTCAAAAATGAAAATGTTCGAATTTCTTCAGCTGAGATGTATCAGTAAATCAAGGTGATAATATGCTATTTATGATAATATTAATGATAATAATGTTGATGACAATGATGATAACGCCATATGCAAACCTCGTTGAACAAGTTTGGAAGAAAATGGCATTAATAATTATTTTGAAGTTTGCTCATGCTTTAGAATCTACAGTTATTTATCGATCAATTGTTAATTGATAGATTCTTAAAAAGACAGTAATCACACTTAGTTTTCCAGAAATTGTATCCGATATATCGGCTGTTGAAGAATAAATCGCCTTGTCCTAAAGCTAAATAGAATGATTCAAACCGTATCACGTTTTGCTATGATTAATTAAATTAAGTATAAGTTGCATGAAATAGATTCAGCAATTCTAACTCCCTATGTAAAGTTAAAATGTTGCCATTATTGAAATTAGATTCACTCAAATGCAAGGCAAGTGCTGAGCTAGAAAACTGGTCATAACATTTGAACACATTTCGGTTGAAAAGAAAACTGTATTTTTGTTCGACGTTTCCATAATAAGCTAAATGCAATATATAATTTTAGAAATAACAAAACCTGTTTAAAGAAGTCGACATTACTTGTTCGTGCTAATGAATTGGAATAGACTATTATTTCTATAGGCCACTATCAGTGTGATTTAAAATTATTTTACTTACAAAAGTTAAGTCGTAGTTTCTAACATGAGCCACTTGTTAAAATTGCCTAATATGCCTTACCTTGAGATTCATCGTCATTCTTAGAGGCCATCCATAAGCATTACACTCCACTTCTAGTCTAATTGAAATATCTTGACGTAACACAGAAACGTATGTTGATTTGTGGCATTTTCCATCTTTCAGGTTGTCTGTATTGGTCAATCTGTTGAAACGTAGCTTTGAAACTAGTATTGACTGACGAACGGCTGATTGTGTGCTATCAATCACAACTTGGACGCGGTTGAAAAATATTGGAGTGCTTTTCATTGAAACGTTAGATGAATCCATATTCTTGTTGTGGCCTTACGAATCCAACAGGTACATATCATAGACTTCTGCCCGTTAAAATTCAGCTGGTTCGTTTAGAAGCCGTAGCGAGATTTAAAAACATACCCTATAAATGTCCTCAACAAATATTTTACAATAATTTCAAAAATCGTGTTTTGCGCGAGTGGTGGTAAAAATTCTTAAAATTAAGTTTGCAAGCTGGAAGTGAGCACCAATCCAATTGTATTTAACGAGTTGTTGAACAACATAGAAAAACTACCATCAGTCACACTCACTGACGCGTTTCGAACTGCGATGATCATCCTCAGAGCACGAGTGCAAACTGACTTGCAAGGATCAAACCGCAATGTATATAAATGGAAAGCAAACCTAGATATGCGTCTCTCGCCACATAAATTGTACTTGACAGTAAATTTCGGCTGCACAAAACGTACCACATAAACTATCCTCGACAAATATTTCGAATGGTGGTATTATGGAATCAGTACGTTTTAGTCAAATCCTCCCGTCATAATTTTAAATACGGACCTCCTAACACAGCTATTATTATAATCAAGATTGCGGTCTTGATATAAACACCTGACCCACTTATTACCTACATATGTCAGTATAAACTAAGAATTTTATAGTGTAGAAAAGGCAATTCTTTACACTATACAATTCTTAGTTTATACTGACATATGTAAGTAATTAATGGATCAGGTTTTTATATCAAGATCGCAACCTTGATTATAATAATTGTTATCACCACCCACGCAACCAATGTTCGTTTAATTATATAAATGTTCACACCTAACACAGCGACAAACTTGATCCCTTCTTATTACTGTGGATATATATTAACTTTAATGTCACATTACCCTTTTAATAACTTATTTAATTTTTTCAGCTTGGTGCACCTAGTTCCCAAAAACTGTTAATTTCGTATTTGTTTTTATTTCGTTTGAGCGACTGTCGATAGATCATAATAATTGTATCTTGACTTGTTATTTTGGCCTCATCTTTGTTGGTCAAACTATGAAAAAGCCATGATAGTCAATTTTTTATCCATTAGTCATATGCCATTATTATGCTTTAAACAATGACCTAACTAAACACAGGATTCAATTGATATTCAACTTTTTTAATGATATAAATATTGATCTTTTCGCGTTATTTAGCCACTGTAATGAATTCATTTTCATTGATTGATAATTTAATAAAGAATTTTTCATCAGGCATTGGATCAAATTTTCTGTATTTTTTATACTCAATAAATGATTACAACCAAGTAAAAGTTAATAGCGCATTGGGCCAAAGTATGCAAGTTTTGTGCTGTTTCAAAATAAAACAGCAGTAATTTTGGCCAATGGTAAGGACAAATTTGCTCGTCAGGAGTTGATAGTTGTGAAATTCAAAACTAATAAACATTATTTTGAAATGCGAGCTTTAATAAAATTCATTTTACCCTTCCTGTGTGCAAAAACAAAAAGAAATTTTATCAGATATAAGAAAAAATTTTAATGTAAGCAGAAGAAGCACGTACAAGCATTGAGCTTGAAGTGGATGTGACGCACGCAATTTGATTGGTTTCTATTTTTCAATACTTATGTCTACATATTTCTATTTCCTATTTTGCTTTCCAATTATATAAAGATATGTTCATTTGGTAGATATTTGAGAAGACCATGCGAAAGAAAATTTTCTTATATCTGATAAAATTTCTTGTTGTGTTTGCACACAGGAAGGGTACTAATAAACATTATTTACCTTCCTATGGCTATAATGAGTAAGTGCAACAGAAAAATATATTCTTTTGTCTAAAAATACCATCAAAGGAAATACCCGTTTTGCGAAAATCAAAGAGGAAACTAGAAGCGAAGTTATCATGCACAATAAATACAGTAAGACTATGCATGTCATGTAAGGTTGAGCGACCGTTAATGTTGGCCTGTCAATGTATCGGTCAAAAGAAACACGGTTGAGAGTAGAGCTACACGTCATGCCTAACTCTAATCCTTATATGAACCTTTAATCATTTCTAAATTTAAGGTTAATTTTTCGAAAACAAACTATCATTGCCATGCAGCAGAGAAACATAAGTAATCAAATTTATGTCAAGGTGAACTATTTTAAGCACATCATGCGGAAATTAAAATCACGCCGTGTCTACGGCCTGAATGCTGGTCCATAAGTGATGATAGGCGGGAAAGTCCAGCCAAGTTTCACGTTTATCGTGCACCTGGCACGAGAATAAGGTAAAGCGACAGCTTACCGGCGGTTACATTGCTGTGCAAGGAAAATATTTCATTGGTTACCAGATCTAGAACTAAAATGTAGGATAAGTTGAAATAATGCTCTTTTACGTTATTAGCACCGCTTATCTCGTTTTCTACCATGAGATTTAGCGTTTTTATTTCAGATTTAATAAGGACTGTGAGTAATTATGTTGGTAGGCGATAGGTTTTATTATAAAAGAAGTCATGCGTGCATTTTACTGGTAGCTAAGAAAAAAACTCACTTTGCATCAAATATAAGAAAAGCATATTTCGTAGAAATATGTGGAGACAGTTGATGAAATGTCAGTAAATCCGCTGTCTGTGCAAGCCTGATTAGTTTGAAATATTGAAATATAGACTAATTTCGGCAAACTCTTATGCTAGCAAATATGGGAAACTGGACTATTTGCCTCAAAGAAAAACAGCCCATCGTCTGCACCACGAAAGCCACCCATTGCACACAACACCCAAGGTTTCAACGAAAAGGTTTAAATTGCAAAATCGCAGTATAGATTATTGCAAGACGTCTCAACTTCTTTTGTCCGAGTGTATCAACAGGTTCACGACAACAAAAAGGTATATAAAAAAAGGCAAAAATGAAGGACAACATTAAAAATCGGTTTTTATATCTATTCGTGTATGTTTACACAGTCCTTGTAACCAAGCGATACCATCGATTGGTTACAAATCGGAATGGAGTTTTTTTTTAAAGCAAAAATAACTTGATGTATTGAAATAGCTTTTATCATCACCTGGGAATTCGATGAAAAGTGTCCTATGCTTCCTTTGTTTGATATATTATAACAAGGGAATTGGTTGTAATTGCCAATTTTAGTGAAATGTTGTTGCCTTTAACGATAACTATTTTATTTTTTACGCTTTACAGATATGAAACATATTTTATAAATTAAAATTGCGCAGTCGTTCTGGAATAATAAATTATTTGTTTACATATTTATAAATTTATTGCAGATTTTATGGTTAAAAAGAAACAACTTGCAAATATCATGCGCGAATTGATTATTAATCAATTTTTACAGGAAAATCCAACGCAAGAAATATTTAATGAATGCCTATTCTGTTACATGATTTTATTATGTAACCTGCAACTTAAACGACAATTATGTGGCATTTATGGCAAATGTCGTTACCGGGTTTTTGTTGACAGTACTCGATTTAATCACCTCAACATCACGGCTTCTGGAGTGGTAAAATAAGTCACAACTTTTGTAGATAAAAGCTGAGCAAATTGTGACGGTCTGAATAACAATTTGGATCAAATCAAACTCTTTACTTGTTGCCTTTGCATATTCGTTTTCTATTTTCGACGGTAAAATACAATCTATCTCTGTTACGGAAAAAAGTACTTTTTCGGAGATTATTAATAAATTTAATAAATACCCTTCCGTTTATCCAGACTTAAGACACTAAGCGATGTACACCAATCTTGATTTTCTGAGTGATGCAATATGATTGTACCACACAAAGACTGTTCAATCGCCCGATTGTTTTTCGCGATGTAAAGAATTAATTTGGGTTGTTTATGACCTTCGTATTCATCATTATTTACCTTTAACCGTTAATTAATAATCTCGAGTATGATTCATATAAGATTAAAATTATACTAGAACGTATAATCTAGTGCCACTGTCCCATGTAAAATATAGCTGGGCAATTTTCCAATTAAATCAACGCACACATGCGAATGAAAATTAAGGCGCCTTGTTTCTTCAGCGCAGGACTGACATTTTCCAATCTTACTTGGTATTAATGAACTTGTGATACTACCGGAATAACATGCGGTTTTTTTTAACCATGAAAATTAATAATGGGATGGGATATACGGATTATTTAAATAACATTTCTGGATTTGGCTTGAACAATAATGCCAGTATTCAGGTAGACTCCAAAATTAGAAGAACTAATTTCTGTTACACGTAAACAATATTTTTGGGCTTCCATAGTTATTGTCTGACTAACACTGATCCAATCGCAATTAATGTATGGCTTTAAGAAATTGGATAGCGACACTCACACGAAGTTTGTCAGACTAAAATTTTGAGCACTATAAATTTTTCAGTTTTATCAACCTAAATCAACGATGCAAGACTTGACAAGAATAGGCGTTTTAAATCACACAGAATAAAATAAATGGGTAAACAATTAGTAAGCACAAAATTGTTTTTCATACAACGCATTTTTTGTGAATTCGTATCTTTTTTGTTGCAGATCTTTTCCTGTGCATTTTCAAGTGTTTGTGCCGTGCTTTGCATTTTTGCAAGTGTACTGACCGGAAAAAATGGAGCTCTACTTTCGGATGTTTACACTAATTGCACTGAATTGCACTACGTACCACTGATCCAACTTAGGCGAACAAAAGAATCAATCGCCATAGATAACTTGGACGTTCAAGAACAGTTGGATCGATATCATGAATGGTCGTCAAATAAACACAAGTTCAGCGAAAATTTTACTCGTGTACAATACACTTGCGAGTGTCAAAACACAAAATCGAAGGGTGTAACGACGTTAGAGTACATCGGTTTACGTTGCGAATATGTAAACTCACGACTTAAAGACTATCTAATATTACAATGCGCTCTTATGGCTATCGGCTTTGCCGCGTGTCTTTGGCTAGTTGGCGAATCGTCTTTGCGAATGCTACTTCAATATCGAGACAAATCTGAAAATGATTTATCGTTGAAAGGTGTCGGTTCAGCGGTAGGCTGTTCAACAGGTGTAAACTTATGTGAAGGGCAAGTGTGCGATGAGAAGAAAACGTATGCAGGTCCATCGAAACCGCCAAACAGAGGTAAGTAATAATATGAAATATTTAACAAGAATGAAAATAGAAACTACACATACTTGCCACATTGGACCAAGACAAACCCACGCGCAAAATAACCAATTATATTAAATCATAAATTTAAAAAAATATGCATATGCCAACAGTTCATTACATTGGTTTAAAGCGTAATTATATCCTCTAGAAAAACATTCAGGTACAATTAAGCAATCAATGATTGCGCGGGTGGTGGCAACATTAGCTTGAATCAAGTTTTCCAGCTTGAAGTAAACACCAATCCCATTGCATTTAATCAGTTGTCAAACAACATAGCATAAGTGCGTATTATTTACGGTAGTTTTGCTAGGTTTTTCGACTACTGCTAAAATTAAATGGGATTGGTGTTTGCTTCAAGCTCGTAAACGTGATTTAAAGAAATCCAGGTACAATATTTATTTCGTATAAGCGCAAAATAGCAGCTTTGAAGTTCACAAAAATCTAGAATTACAGTTATATCAGTCATCACATTTCGTTGTAATCATGACATAATTAAATTAAATATAGTACAATTAGGTACTGTTCTTCGCGGAGAATTAATATATTTGCAATATAAAAGGGTAAACAAAAGACAGAATGAACGGAAAGAATAATCTCGTGCGGAATCGTTTCGTGCTTACTGGCGACTCATCAGTAGGAGCCGGTATTACGCCCTTTACCCACCACCTTGAATATTTTAATAATGTCTTATTACATTTAATTACATTGCTCGTAGGATAGTTAGACTTGGAACACAAGAAACTCTTATTCACTGTATTTTAGCACTTTTGCTTCATCTTATCGACTGATTGGCAGGGCAATAGTGAAAAATATTGAATTATATTTCAGTAGAAATACATGTGAAAAATAAAAATTACACAGTAAAATTGTTTTCCATAATCTCAAATAGAAGATACATAACCAACTAGAGATACAAAGGTGGCTTGGAAAGCCCATGGTAATACGAGAGCACAAATAAATCGTTTTCGTTTGCCCAATTCTGGACAAAGTCTATTTATTGCAATAGCATCCAAATAGAGAAGGATAAATATATTTTAACTACCTGAAGCGTTCTGTTTGCATGTTAAATTTTTCACAGAAGAATATTTGCTTAACTCTAGACATGCGTGCAACAACAGCTTTAAATAAATAACAATCCTGTTGCATTTAACCAGTTGTCGAACAACGTAGCAAAACTACGGCCAGTCACAAGTGCTGATTCGTTTTCACCTCCAATCAGAGTACGACGGAAAACTGACTAGCGAGGACCAAACCGCATTGCATATATATGGAAAGCAAAATTAGATATGCGGCTTTCACCTCTAGTAGTCAAGAAATACATTGTAATTAACTTGAAATAACGACCGCGCCATTTTTATGCAATCACGATAAATATATTTCTCTCTCTCTCCCTCTCTCTCTCTCTCTCTCTCTCTCTCTCTATATATATATATATATATATATATATATATATATATATATATATATATGCATTGTTGTTTGATCATCGGAAGTCAGTTTGCAATCGTACTCTGGTGATGACCATGTAATCTCGAAACGCTTTAGTACATGTGAATGACGCAGGTTTTACATGCCATAGAGTGGTTAAATACGATAGGATTTGTGTTCATTTCAAACTCGCAAACTTGATTTAAGAATTGTTTTCACCACCCTCGCAATCAATGACTATTTTACAGTTTTATCTTGCACATACTAAGTTGGTATGGTCTTTTATAATCCTAAATTCATTGTTCTTTTCCATCTGCCTAAATTTTATTTCCCACAGGCACATCACAATCTGAAGATTATTTTCTATGCATATCGCAGTAGAATTTTCTCTTTCACGGTAGATAGAAGATGTGGATAATAGAAATAACGAACTATATGTAAATTGCTAACTATACGAAAGCCAAAGCTGAGCGCAGTCGTACTTTTTTCCAATTCATTGCCTCTTTACTTTTGAATTATGGGTAAATAAACAAGTCTTTTTTTAGCTATACGAGCATTCACACCTGGCTTTATTGTGCCATTGTTTTTATACTTATCTATCTGTTGGGTGACCATTAACGTTAAGCTTATTGCTATGGCATAGCCATTTGGCTTTACGATTTACATGTGAAACTGTTACTAGTTATGTTGATCTATTTGTAGGTTCAGGATTGATGTGTATGTTTTCTGATAACTTTTTTGGAACGTTTCTTTATTGAAGAAAAACTGTTTTTTTGTTATAGTTATTCAGCAAATCAGTTGATAAGGTTGATCAAAAACAGTACTGTTAAATGATGTGAATTTAAAATACGTCATGTCTATTATTAAATGTTTTTGTCTATTTGAAGACTAACTAATTTATTAATATAGTGTACATAACAAATTATAACGTCGCGCAGATGCATTAAACTAAACATATACTGATGTATACTTGGTTTGAGATTCAAAAACCGAATTAAAATTTTAAAAATTCTAGTTGTGTGTAAATGCTCCTTATTTCATGCTATCTCTATCCCAGAATACTGCTCAGAATTGTTTATAAAAAACTAATATTTTGTGAAATTAAATTATCATGGAGTTTCCTAACTGAAATATGTTGCAACAGTGCATTTTTTGTTTATTGTTCCTGTGTTCAAACAAGCGGATTTACATCATATTGAATTTATAAACTGCGTCCAGTCTCAGCATCAACACAGGCTTTGAGTTTGAAACATCAAAATTATCTACTAAAAAAATAGATTACCTAGGTGGTTGACTTCGGCATCTTTAATTTTTGCAAATTATATATTTAATTTGCAGGAAAATTTGAACTACGCTTTAAATTAATAATAATAGTGTAACGCTGGTATGTAGAAAGTAGGTGGTTTCTACAAAATAGCTCAGATTTGTTGAAAGCGAGTAGATCAGTTTAGACGAGCCATATCACTAAGTAATATAATCGCGGTACAGAACATACTCCAAAAGGTACTTCGTAAAAAAATTGACTTAAACACAAAAAATAAAAAGTACAATCTTGAAGTTCAATAGAGTATAGTTTATTAAAACGTCAAGATAATATCATTTGAAACATTATTCTTTTCATATTTATATCTAATATCAATTATTATCAGTAAATTATCTAATTAGACTCCGTAGAATGCATGCAAATTTGAGTATGGTTGACTATATTTTATGTCTTCTATTCATTTTATTTTAAGTTAAATATTATAATGTTATATTTCCGTAGTTAATCTTTAACTTCAATTTTGATTTTAATACCGGGAAATAATTTTTTGAGTGTGACTAAACCAAACATTGACATTTCATTTAAAAACCTACGGTTGTCACTTTTTAATGGAAAAATCTAATTTTGCACGAATGCTAGGCATATAACGTATCAAATTACCTTTAGAAAATTAAAAGGACATTTAAATTGAATGCGCTGACGTTTTTTATTGTCAAATCAATAATACCGCATTATAAACCATTAAGTGTTAAATTTTCTATTATTCATAGGTATCTTTTTAACTTGAAAAATCATATTTTAATTATACGCCGGGTGACTCTATGTTCTAAAATTAGACAGTGCAAAATGACATGAAATTAGTATTTCAATGCAATTCTTTTGCTTACTTTATATGAAGCTTATTCCAATGAAGAAATACCGACTACGACCAGCGCAGATCAGCCTAGAACACACTAAAACATGAAGAAATTATGAGGAACATATCCATGGCGTTAGGAAGTAGCTGAGTGACTTGTGTTTATGTGCTTTTGTTGAAAACCGGCAGTCCGCACTTGTACTTAGAGTTTATCGAAAAAGGGAAGAACCATGTTATAACAGATTGACTTACTTTGTATTAGAATGAAGTTTGCGGGCAGAACTGATAATTCATATGATTAAAGAACCTGAGCCGGAATCGACACAGATTTAATGCAACCTTATTTTTACTTAAGTAAGAATAGTCAACAAAAGAGCCGTCGAAGATTTATTTGAACTAGCTGAATAAGTGCAAGCAGATACTTCAACGATGAGGTTTACATGATATAAAGTTACTCTCTAGCCACCTGTTGTTGCAGCATGCTAAGATTACTCATTGTGGCATGAAGCAAACAGAAGTCTCACGTTATTTAAATCAAAGTCGCAACATTGATATAAACACCAGTCTTATTGTATTCATACATTTTCTGTATAAACTAAGCATTGCATAATGGAAAAAGGCATTTCATCCCGTGGAACAGTTTTGTTTTCTTTAAGCTCTTCACGCAGTGTCCAGAAGTTTCCACGGACAGGACTTGAACGCGTGCATGTCTGCTTCGCACATTATTACTCTAACCATTGGACCACCTTGCCGCATACTACCCACAATTTCCAATTATACACTATCTAATTTTTCTACGTTAACATCACCATTAGATTTAGCCTATATGGCATCTCTTTGTACATGAAGTTACACCTAACCTCCTCTAGTCTGTCATTATCAAGTAAACATCACACTACTTTAACAAGTGGTATTGTATTGAATATTTATATAGTTAAACGAACATTAGTTGCACTGGCGGTAATTACGATTATATAAAGCAGGTAAGCGATCTTTATATCAACACCAGTCCCATTATATAAATAAATTTACCAGTATAAAATAAGCTTTTTATCATGTAGAAGGCTCACATTTTATAATCGCGTAGATTCACCGTAATATTCGCAAGCTTTATACACATGTATGACACACATGCTCTTTGATGAGGATACTCTTCCAGCGATTTGACGGTGCGGCAATTGGAAGGTGTGTTGCATCACTTCTTGTTGATGGATATCGTATACAAGTCAAACGTATAATGAAGTGGTCGTAGAAGGCATATTCTATAGAAGAATAGTTGACAACCTTCTTGTGGTATTCTCTTAAACAGTTTATTCAGCAAAGAACATAAAACAGACTGTAAATTTTGTGAAAAATAAAATATATACTTCAGAGCAGAAGAATCATAACCGATTAGACATTATTGAAAGGCACTTTGTTAGCTAAACTTTCAACTCTTTATAAAATGATCTAAAAATTTCGAAACAATTCAAACTTCGTAGAAACAAAGTACTGGTGTGTAAGTTTAACTAGTGTAACTCAATGAAAGTTAAGACGAAAAATACCAACGAATAGCTGTTATAAATAAAATGAATCTGAATACTGAATAATTACCCAGATGGTATCATAGTTGTAAACCTGATGCCTTGACATTATCGCGTAGCATAAATGATCTATTAAATGAAAGTTCTAAACCTACAATTCAGATTCGAGCTACCAGTCACAGTAATGTGTAGACGGCTAGACCGCTTAAAGAAGGCCAAACTTTTAGATAAAGTCAAATGTAACATTATATATAAGTTCACATATACTAGGGCAAATGACGATTCATTTTGTGTACCAGTGAAAAGTTCATTCATAGAGCCAATAGGGTCTTATCTCCGACAAAGCATCTTTAGAAAAAAGAGAACTTTTATAAACAGAACTAATACTTATAATATTATTGAGGAACATGACACAGATTGTCAATAATTCAATCGTCCTGTAATAAAATTCAAAGCTCAGAGGTTAGAGCACCAGATTCCGAAGCAGACGTGCCCAGGTTCGTATCCTGTCCGCGGCAAATTCTGGCCAGTACTTGATGAGTTCCCAATAAGGACGAAACCGGTCTACTGGATGAATTGCCTTTCTACACTATACAATTCTTAGTTTATACTGACATATGTAAGTAATTAATGGGTCAGGTGTTTATATCAAGACCGCAACCTTGATTATAATAATTGTTATCACCACCCGCGCAACGAATGTTCGTTTAATTATATAAATGTTCATTTCAATACCACTTCCCCATGTAATGTGGTGTCTGTTCAGTAATGACAGATTGGGCATAGTTAGTTGGAACTTTGGGTCTAAATGGATGCCATATGAGCTCCACCTAAAGGAAAAATTGACTAACCAAGTTACATTAGTTAGTATATAACTGAAAATTGTGTGTAGTGTAGTGTGCGGCAGGATAGCTCAGTGGTTAGAGCACCAGATTCCGAAGCAGACGTGGCCCAGGTTCGTATCCTGTCCGCGGCAAATTCTGGCCAGTACTTGATGAGTTCCCAATAAGGACGAAACCGGTCTACTGGATGAATTGCCTTTTCTACACTATACAATTCTTAGTTTATACTGACATATGTAAGTAATTAATGGGTCAGGTGTTTATATCAAGACCGCAACCTTGATTATAATAATAAAATTCAATTGACTAATAATCATAAACTGTATATTTAGATAAGTTAAGTGTAATTTTCGCTAAATTTCACCGACGGTCAAAATTAAATTTGAAATCCCTGTATTTAATAATACTTAATGTGGTATCGCAAAACACAATTATGCTATTCATAGACGAAAAAGTGCAAAGTGTACTAAATTGTACTTTATATTTAACTATCGCACATTTTTCATGGAATTCTGTTGCTCAATTGTGAAGCTAATGTAACTGATTTAATAGACTGGTTACGTCCATATGTGGATATTTTCCGAAGACGATAGAATATTTGAGTCCAGAAAGAAATCGGGGAAGATTTCTTCTGTGGCAACCAACTTATCATCTGTTATTCTATACCAAATCATTGCAAACCACTTTAAAATCAAGTCAACTTCTATTTCCATGGTATGTGCTTTCTTCCAGTAAATAATTATTGATAATCATTTAGGTATTAACTTCTAACTAGACTACTGCGATATATTAGTAAAAGGCCAAAACGCTGCAAACTGCGCAGATTATCGTTGTAAACCCGGATTGCATACGATAGCAAACACAAGAAATATAAATAAATATGTGTGTCTAATTTGCCAATATATATTATACGGTGTATAAAAAAGAAATGCCATTTAAGAAGTGGACCTGTTTAGTTCATGTTTGGGTCCTGTAGTTGTCAACGCATTTTAAACCACCAGTGAATGATCCAGAATCGTTTTCGCCGACCCGTCCTCATAGACTATCTTCTGTACTGTGGGCCAATTACCTTCTATCAATCTGGCTAGTAGGATGCTCCAGTCCCAGTGACTAGCCAGGCTCATTAATTGTATTCAGTAATAATACTTTGATTTATTTATAAAAAGCACTATAAAATCAACAAAAAACCGCATGGGCTATTAATTCCAGTATAAGCCAATTAAAAGCAAGATATATAGCTAACTTACAGTCTTCCGTTCGGCAACGACGTTCCTAGATCTCACCGTCTCTTGCAATTTATGTCCACATGTCACGAATAAATGACTGGTATCATTTTGTTCTCCGATTTCAAGTGCACTTCTAGTTTATTCCCTGAGAAATACCCACCCCGTCAATACCTTGGCTTCCGAAATATTAACCAATATCGCATCGATTAATTCACCAGCATAAATCAGAACAGTTCTCATAGTGGCCCCATTATAGAGGTCTACCCATCTGGTTAGTACTACTGCTCTAGTCCGAATGTCAAGGACGAGGCCGGGTAACGGCTTTTTAAATGGGATTTGGAGACTGAAAAATAGCAAAACACCGGTGCCTCATTGTACCATGCTTTCAAACATAATTCCACAAACGGTGCAATAAAGTATTTCTAAATTTAAAATGCAAGTCAAAAGTTCACACAATAAATTTACAAATAGTTTCTACGTGACTCTTTCTTTCTTCGCCAATCTAGGTTAAAAAATAAAAGTGAAATAACTTAATAGGAGTACATATTCAAATAGTAAAATCTAATTAAAATTGTACACAACTCACATCACGAAAGTCAAAATAAAGTTTAATTCTACAATAAGCTAGTGCCTCTCAAACAATGTAACGAAATAGTTTCTATGCGTGATCTATTTGAGAACACCAAAATATGCATAATGTGAAAGCAAAATAGGCAAATGTCAAAACGGTGGGCGCTTAAATAAAACCGATAAATTCTACATGAAAATAAATAACCGATGTATTATTCAGTCACTTCGGCATTTGAAATAATATACATTTATTTAGCCGGACAGTCACTGTCAACTGACACTAATACACCGCTTAACATGAAGTCGCGATAATTATCGTGGCCGGAAATTGAACTATGGGTATTTGCTTCAGTCTTGCAGCTCATTAACTACGTCTCGAAATCCGTGTATGGCATGTATATTTCAGTTTGATAATCGTCTATGTATATTTTGTTCTTTGGTTTCCGTTTGAACCTAAGAATCCAGCTATTTACCCAAGATCTGTCATTATAGAACAGACATTATGCTACTTGTAGGTGTGATATTTTACTTCTCAAGCAATCATGGGGTCTGTTTTTCAAAAAAGATCGGAATAGGCTGATAGAAATGATTGGTCCAAAGCGATAACGAATATGATACACCTAAATGTTTAGCTTATAGTGACGAAATTTATATTTCAATATCATTTATTCATATTTTCCTTTAATATATACATATTTACATATATTTGACCAACACTGTCTTGATTAAAGCTATATTATGCACTATTTATATTGGACCAGGGTGTTTATTTCATCCAACTCGCCTTTTTCTTATAATCTATTCTAAATAAAAATTACAAGATATTGATTATACAATTATATTAAATGCCAAATGTTAAAAATCATTCAAAATAAACTTTTTTAATGAATGACATTGTAAATACTAACAAAATATTGCGTAGTGAGATAGCAATATTGTTATGTAATATTGAACAGTTTCAAATAAAACAAAATCAAGCAAATAATCAGTACAGTGCAGGCATAATTTATTGGATGTTATTTCTTGTGTTTGTTATTGGCTAACATCAGATATGCACGAACTAATGACCCAGAAATATCGAAACAAAAACCACTCAGAATATGCACACGTGTGTTTGTGTCCAATTAAACCGAGATAAGGAACATTCTGGAAAAACTAACTGACTAGCAAAATATGAAAGTTACACTTAAATTAATATAATGGCCTTTAATAAATTTAACTGTCACACCAAAATTACAGATCAATAAATGTAAGATTCAAAACGATCTAAAAAGATCCAACGTATATTGCGACTTTAAAAGAACCATTACAAATCAGTCGCCGCCAAAATTGACGTCGTCTACATCTTGTATAATGCGAACTCGCGGACAGAGTGTGTTTCTTGTTTCCTGCTTGTGCTCTGAAAAAGTTCCAGTCATGCTAATTTACTTTTGGTGTTTTGAAATGCTATTTGACTTTCGGCCAAGTGAGAATACTCGTTCGTGTTTGTTATCATTTCCTCTTATACTCGTGGCTCAAATTCTGAACTCAAATGAGGGTGCCAACCGAGCAATAGATATTGGTTTTTGAGATACGTCTTAGTAAATACCAAAAGATGTTGGACCTTGCTTGATTATCGGTTGTGGTCCATTATAATTTGACTTCAACCCAGACTCTATCGCATCAATTCAAAATTCAGCTTGACTTAAAGTATCTGTTGCTTGGCGGATGGTGTTAGGTACGCTGGCTGTTTAAGGCGTGCTGTAGTTGCTGAATAACTACAGCCGTTCGCCAAATATGTAGATCGTTGCTGATTGTGACCAAGAAAAACACCAATTTGAGTTCGGTAATCTAATCCGATTGTTTGCAACGAGTAGATATCACTGTCTTTAACTCGCGATGTTCACTTTCAACTATCCCATTAAATTTATGGTTCAACATTACCGGTATTCGCACATGCACTCAAAGAATTATAATTTCAGTTGAAAAAAAGCGAGTCGTGAAGTTAACTTCTTGATCAATGACTACTGCATCCTTTACTCTAAATTCTGACACCAAGTGTAGCTAGAACGCGCAGGTGATAGCTTTTGCATCTTGGTCATTTAGCGTCACTACTTCGAGCCATTTAATATGCTAACCATTTATAGTCCTACAATAGCGAAAGCCGTACGCTTCAGGAAGAGCAATGATGTCAACAGTAATAAAGCTGAAACGAATGTTGGGCAACTCAGAATTCATTTGTTGAGAGAATATAGAAGGTAGGCCTAAGCGATAGGCTTTAACCCATTCGGTAATATGGCCACTCATCATCGTCCGAAAAAACGTTCGTGCAGCAATATTATAATCCGGTCCCCTCCAGGAGGACTCAAAGTATGATTTCCGTGTTAGACCACAATCTGTTGGAAACCAATTTTTGAAGGCCAATTCTACTTCAATTTTATGTGCGACGACCACCGCATCGCTTTGCTTGTAATTAGTAAATCGGTTTGAGTATCTTCGTTGCCACTATGTGAGTTCGGCCTGTTGCTTCGTCTGAATGTCGCTCCATAGCCACAGTTTGACACTTTAATGGACCATTGAACATACGCAATAAATAATTGGCCACCATATTATCTTTGTTTTTTACTTAAATGATGGTAAAATGAAACTCTCTGAGACGGATCATTTGCGAATACTTATGACAATCTTTCTGCAAGATCTCTACTAGCGATGTAACAACAATCTTCTCTTCAAATGTATGGCAGGGGATATCGTTCAAAGTTGGAATCAAGTCTCTTTTCGTTTTTGCATATTTCTTTGCTGTTGCTCTTAATTCTGCACAGTTAACCCTGGTCTTCTTGTTCTAATGTAACACCTAGAGCTAGGTCAGATACGCGCGTAGATAATTTCAACCATCCGTTCGGCTGAATAGAAAGAAATTTAGTATTCTGCACAAGCAAACTTTTAATACGCACAAACATTACCTGAATGGATGCGTCTCAACACAGAAGCAAGTTGGAATATTGCAATTTCAGTCGTTGGAGATTCCTTGTTTGCCGTGCTTGTAGTTGCTTCTCTATGAGGATAAAAAATTGATATTAATTAATCATTCTAAGGTTAACCTTGGTGGTTTACGGTTGCGGATATTTTATAATCGCCAACAACTTGTCTTCTTGTGTATTCACAACCTAATGTCTGATTGAGTACTATAGGAAATTTACTTGGTTCTGTGCCCAGACGTATGTTTCGATGTTCAAAACGAGACCGAACTGACCAATACAAGCGAGCATCTCGGTGATGTCATTTAAATCTTTGTACGGATAATCAGAGGCTATTATGAGAATTTGAACGCGAAATATTTTAAGTACCTCGTTCATAATTGTCGGAAACGTTAGAGATGCATTGCAAATACCGAAGGGCATCCAAATGGATTAATGCAATCTGTTTTCGATATCCTCTCTTCGACGGTGGTATCCGATTATATGCTGATTTCAGTTTCAGCACAGTGAACCGTTTAGGTTATTCAACTTAATTAATGATATCATTTGCGTTTTTTATCCGATATCGATTGAAAATTGCGACCTGGTTAAGGGCATAGTAGTCACCACATAATCTCTAATCACTAACCTGTTGTTTTGCTTGCATGAGAATTAGTGGTTATCACAGACTTGCATTAGGACGAATGATATTTTTCTTAAGAATCTAATCAAATATTGCCTTGGCTGCCTATACTTTCTTCTGACTTAAAAGTCTACTTCTGACGAAGACTGGTTTGCCTTTTACTGCTATACGATACCGCGTTGTCAGTCTAGTCGATCTGATAGAATCTGATATCCTAACGTCGATTATCTTTGAGTGATTTCTCATATTATTGTATGAGCGGATTCAAACGAGTTAATAATCTTGAGCGCAAAAATAACACCATCGTCATTTACAATACATATAAAATTAAATTCGTGAGCTGGTCTGGATGACTGAGGATTTAAATAATCGATTGCGGCACCTGGTGCATCATAATTACCTACTTCAATAGCCGTTAACTTTAACGTGCTGACACTTGACGGCTGAGACATGTTGACAGAAAATTCTCACAACCATTTGAGTACTTAAAACTCGCACGAAAGTTAAATGCGCAAAATTAGTCACTTTGTCGACAGAAAAATAAAACTTGAGTTATTTATTAAAGAAACGCTGTAATTTTAAATATTTCCACAATCATCAAATGTCAATGTATGTGCAAAATTAGAATTATAAAACTCTAGCTCTAAAATGGCTTTCGTTCAAGCAGCACGTCAGAAATAGCTAAAACAAAATGTTAGAATTACCGATACATTTATTTTCGTCTTATTCATCTCTGTTCACTTATTGTCAAGTACTAGAACAACACAGAAATAAAAGTTTATAAAAGAAATCGAGTTTGAACAAAAATTGAAATACTGCTTACAACCTACCTACAGACCTTGAATTAAAATTGCAATTTAAAGTATAAATAATATGCTTATGTTTGTCGCGGTAATGCTGATTTAATTCACAAAAAAATAAAATTGTTTAATTCCGTAGAGACAATAATCCTCGAATCTACAGTCTTGCAAATCTTTGGCAAAGACCACACATTGTTACTTTTAGTCTACTATGCAAATTTATTCCCTCTTCTCTTTTGTTGTTATTTATTCTAAATATAATATAAACGCTTTTTATTATAAAAATATATCAAATGCCAAAATGTCAATAAACTTATAACGTAAATAATTTCAATAAATGTCATTGTAAGATACTGTAAAAATATTGCAAAGTCAGATAGCATAATATATTCAATTATATTATACAGTTTCAAATAAAATAAAAGTACTGTGTAAGATTTTTTCCTTACTGCTCGTGCTTGTTATTGGCTAATACGGGGTGGCATGGGCTAATAACCAACCTCTCATAAAACGCGTGTGTGTAATATTAAAACAGGATAATAAGTTAAATGACTAACCAAATATAGATACTATCTCTAACTTTATATATATATATATATATATATATATACATTGAACCCTTCATGTGTGCAAAACAAAAAGAAATTTTTCGAGATGTAAGATTTAGTATCGTACAGTGATTGTTTGAATTGATGTGACGCACGAAATTAATTGTTTGTTTTTCACACTCTCTCTTTGTTCACATATTTCTATCCTGTTTTACATCCAATATGTATATATAGATATGTTCATTAGTAGATGATGAGATTATGAAAGAAATGTTTATTGTATCTGATAAAATTTCTTTTGTTTTGTGACATTAGGAAGGGTATTAATAAACTTTATTAAAGCCTGCATTTCAAAAGAATATTTATATATATATATATATATATATATATATATATATATATATATAATTTTAGAATGCGAGCCTTTTAAATATATTCATTGTACCCATTTTATGTGCAAAAACAAAAAGAAATTTTATCAGATATAAGATAATTTTCTTTCGCATGGTCTTCTCAAATATCTACTAATGAACATATCTTTATATATAAATTGGAAAGCAAAACAAGATAGAAATATGTGAACATAGAGAGTGTGAAAAATGGAAACCAATCAATTGCGTGCGTCATATCCAGTTCAAGCTCAATGCTTGTACGTGCTTCTTCTGCTTACATAAATCCGGCTGCAATTTGTTTATCCATAAGGCTTCGTATGTGGCTAGCTCCCTTTTGTTTTTGCATTTAGTAATTACTTTGAATGCTACGTCTGGAGAACATACGTGCGATGTTTCGATGATGTGTTGCGCAATAGCAGACGTGTATTCACCATTTGATTTAAAACAGGCGTTTAAGTTGCAATGTTCTCTCATTCGAGTAGTTAACCGTCTGGTCGATCGGCCTACGTAAGTTGATCGACAACTTGCGCATGTATATTGGCAAATAATATTTGATGTTGACATTAACGTCTGTTTCTCTTTTATTGCTGGTAACGTCAAATGTTTTACCCTAAATAATACTCGTAGTTTAGCTGCATTAATTGTACGTATTAATGCCGATTAAACTGTCGTTTGGGCTATTACGGAAAATGCATCCACCTTAAACCGGATGTGCAGGTAGACTGCTTTCTTGTCTGGTCCGAAATACGTCTGTTTTTGTTTACTTCCCCTTTTAATAATTGATTCAATTAATTGTCCAGGATAGACATTAGACATTAAATCGTAAATTATTTATTATATTCGCAGTCTTTTGCATCTTGAATAACAAACCTATTGATTCCTGAAAAGCAGCCACGAACTGTTGATAGTTTATATTGCAACGATACAAAAATGCTAAAGTGCAAATACTGTGCAGACCAGTTTGGTTTATGATTGTTTTCTATTTAGTTAACCATTAGTTTCTTTCTTTAACTGTATATCAAAGGAGAGCAGACGATCATCTTTCTCCTGCTTTGACGTGGAACCGATATTCTTATGTGTTTTGTTGAAACTTTGAAGCAGTGTTCGTGAATGCGACCTGATCTTAAGACCAAGGAAAATATCATCCACGTACCGTATATATTGAGCACATTTATTTATGCCACTCCTTAGTGATATGTTCTCTAGATGCCCCAGAAAAATCTCAGACAACAACGGAGATAAGGGGCTCCCCATTGCCATACCATCAGTCTTTTTATAGATGCTTCCATTAAAAATAAACTGTACGTCTTTCGTGCATAATAAGATAAGCTTGAGTAGAATGTGACCTGGCACCGGCGATGGTAATATGTCGTGGTCTACCGCTTTGACTATAATGTCATTGGTTTGAACAAATGGAACATTTGTAAACCAAGATGTAACATCAAATGATACCATAATCCTGTTTAGAATATTTTTATCTTGAATTTTGTTACAAACACAAACTAATCGACAACAGAATAATTAACTAGTAGTTTGCGCGATGCTTCAGGTATACGAACTAACCATTTAGCCAATGCATGCAACGGAGAATTGACCATTAATAAATTTGGCCTTATATGACAACATTTTGTGGGTTTTTTTTAATCCTTACATCGTTTTTGTAGACGATCCAACTGACTTGAACTTCTGTGCAGTGGCCTCCTTAATTAAACCGGTATCTGTCAAGATCTTAATTTCATTAATTACTTTGCACTCCACTTTGTCTATTTCATCTGATTTATCATCTAGACGCATGAATTTCGTATTTTCATTCAACAAGTTTTTCATGATTTGTAAGCAGTCAGATTGAGACAATCATTGATTGCGCGGGTGGTGGTATCAATTCTTTAAGTCGGTGGCGAAAGCTGCAAACAGTTAATGTTCGTGACTGCAGTGGAATGCAATATATGTATGACTACTATAGGTGAGAGCCGCATATCTAATTTTGCTTTCCATATATATTCAATGCGGTTTGACCCTCACTAGTCAGTTGTCGGTCGTACTCTGTTGATGATCATGGAAGGTCAAAACGCGTCAGTGCGTGCCACTGGCGGTAGTTTTGCTATGTTGTTCGACGACTGGTTAAATTCAATGAGATTGGGGTTTACTTGAAGCTTTCAAACTTGATTTAAAGAAAAGTATTCTAGCATTAGTCTGCGAGTAGTATTTTTATGTCTGCATTGCTGATATATTAAAAGAGTATTTTAATATTGCTTTGTGAATGAATGCTGTTCTTCGCATTCGGACGGTGTCAAATTTTAAGCCCGGTCAACTTATATAGCCTTGAACCAGTTTTTTAATCAATACTGGTAGGTTCTAAGTCTGCTATTTGTTCAAATAGCCATTCAAATGCTGCCTCAATATCGACATCGAATTTATTAAAAGGATGTAGTCCATAATTGCGGCCCATTGATAGTGCCTCCATTGTTAGGTGATCGAGTGGTATTTTTGAGAAGTCAAGACCACATTTATCAATATCAGTCTGTATTAAATCACACAAAATGCCAGGATTTATATCAGTTTCTAATTTCATTAGTATTCTTGGTTTGTCTTTCGTCATAACAACATACAAAAACATCAGAAATTTCATTTTTGCAAGAATATTTATTTCATCCAATACACAAGATACACACCCGATTCTTAGCCGTAACACTGCTTCATCTGATTTTAACTGCTCAATTTTCGAATACGCCAACATTGTAGGATTTCTTTGGTTTACCCGAGGTTTGGACTTCCAACAAAGCAAATAGGAATATCAGTTTCACGTCAGAGCACGAGGAAGATGATCGTCTGCCTTTCTTAGACGTACTATTAAAGAAAGAAACTAATGGTAAATTAAAAAGAACATTTTTTCATAATCCAAGCTGGTCTGCACAGTATTTGAACTTTAGCATTTTTGTGCCGTTTCGATATAAATTATCAGCACTTCGTGGCTGCTTTTCGAGAATCAACATGTTTGTTAGGCAAGAATCCAGAGAATGCGAATATAATAAAGCAATTAACGATTTAATGTCTAATGGCTATCCTAGACAATTAATTGAATCAATTATTAAAAGAGGAAGTAAACAAAAACAGACGTATTTCGGACCAGACATGAAAGCAGTTTACTTGAACATTCCATTTAAGGGAGATGCAGTTTAACGATTAGCACAAAAGGTGTTTGAAACGGCTTTAACGCGTACAATTAATTCAGCTAAACTACGAGTGTTATTTAAGGTAACACACTTG